>JAWDJV010010022.1:0-11378 GCA_033119285.1 Teratosphaeriaceae sp. CCFEE 6253
ACTGCTGGAGTCCTCTCCGTCGAGGTCAGAGGGAGGGTCGGAGAGGGCCGAGCTGTTTGACTCGTGCTCGTCGTCGACGTCCGTGGGCTCATCCACGTCCAGGAAAGTTTCCTCGTCGGCGGTCCTCTGATTTGCGTTGTTTGCATCCTCCCCCGGACTCTGCACGACTTCACATGATCCTGGCCCAGTCGTGGTACTATCTCTCGCCGCATGCTCAAGACTCACAGGTACCGTGGTCTCGGCTCCGCGGTCCAGATCCACGAACTCGGCCATCCAGACATCCTCATCCTCGTGGTCCACCGCCACGTGCTTGCGCGACTCCACCATCTGTCCGACAGCACCTTGAAGGGGAGAAGTCACCTTCCTCGTACCCGCGCTCATATGCGGGATTATAAGCCGATCGTCTGCGGAAGATCTCGCGTCCACAGGACCTGGATCTGCAGATCTCATAGCATGGAGCTCAGTCTCCACGTCACGAGAGGAGGGTCTGTCTCACCTCCCGATCGATGCTGCCGACGCCGCGATTGCGCGGCTCGCCTTCGATTGTTCTCGAATGGACCCTCAACTGCGATGTCGCGGCGTCAGGGCCAGCGATCTGCGATGCGCTCGGCGGGCCTGCACGATCAAGAGGCATGCGATTTGGGGGAGAAGGGGCAGATAGGCGATTGCCGGGAGTCGATGGATGTGTCGGCTTGAAGGGTGAGGATGTCTCTGAGCTGGTGAACACGATCCCATCACACTTTGGTGAATGGAGCCGAGTCGGTTTGTCGGCTTGATGGCTAGCTTTGTCCTACGCAGTTCTCGCAGGTCCACGAGGGAGTGGTGGCAGATCGAGAGAGTATGTATCTGCCCCTGCCTCTAGTGCCTGGTCTTACGACCAGGTGATGGTATTGCGCCAGAGCGGCGAGAACACACCAGACACCCACGACGTCTCGCACTGCCGGGACCTGTCATTCACGTCGCGAAGTGGGCTCAACACTGGGCCGGTCAATACTTGCCATGCCTTACCCGATAGGGTCACGAGGGCTGCGCTGGAGCCTCGTGGGAGTTGCAGGTAATGGATACACGGGAGTGACAGCACGTGAGGAGTGTGGACCTGTTTGAGGTGAACCATCTTTTCTGCTTTTGGCTGCGGCTGCTCGCCAACAGCGCGTTCATGACTTCGTGGCGTCTGTTTCCCATGCTGTTATTCCAATCCAAAGCAATTGGCGTAGTAAGTAATGGTCGCAGCCCTGCAGTACACCAAATGTCAGTACAGATGCACCCGGGAGTGCAGCGGAGGAGCCCATACCAATCCGCAAAGATCTTGGTCACGTTGGCCTGCTGCGTCACGACATCGATGACCGTGAACTCGTCGCCGTCGTTGTTGATCAGGTTGCTGATGCCGGTGTAGTAGTAACCACCGCCGGTCTCCAGCGGGCCGGAGCCTGCATCATTGAGCACGACAGTCAGCAAAGGATCGCAGGGAAGAAGCCGGGGCCGCCGGGGGCGCCTGGGGAATGGGGGGCTTACGTTCGAACGACCACGTGATGATCTCGAGCCCGACCTCGTTGGCCACGACGGCGTACGAGGACGGGATGACCTGGCCCGTGGCGTTGTCCGCCGTCACGAGCTGCCAGATCGACGGGCTGATGATCTTCACCCCCCTGGCCGCCAGATCCGGCAGCGACGCCACCGCTACATCGTACCCGTCGGCCGTCAAGTCCGCCCGCTCATCGAGATAGACGGCCTGCTCGCCGAAAGCCGTGTCGTTGGCGAGCCAGTAGAAGATGTCGTCCGGCAGGAAGGACTGCAGCCAGACGCGCGTGGGGTCGATGCCCGCGTCGACGAAGGTGTCGACGATCTGCTGCGCGAAGTCCTGCTGCGTGTAGTCGCCCTGGAACGGCATCGGGACCTCGGGCGTCTTGGCCTCGGCCGTGAAGTTCAGGCCTAGGCTGTCGACGAGGGTGATCTGGTCCTTCAAGGACATGGTCTCGGCGCAGGAGTAGGCGTACATGTTCGTGCGGTAGTCGGGGGTCGAGCCGATGCGGCCCATGTACTGCGTCGTGTTGACCGCGTCGAAGGTCGTCGCTTCCATCTCCGCTGGCAGAAAAACAACGCCGTCAGCTCGTATATCGGGGTGTGCCTTTCAAGGGGTGGCCTCACCGCATAGCGACTTGAACTCTGCGAGTGTGATGTCGCTCGTACAGCACTTGGCGCTCGCTTCCACCCCCGTCTCTGGGTCATACGGTACGAACGGCTCCGAGCATTTGGCCGCAAGGTCTGGGTGGGCCAAGATGTCGGTCGTGTATTGCAGATCGCAGTTCGAGTGGCGGCAGACGAGCTCCAGATCAGAGGTAAAGCTGACATCGCACTCGATGATCCCTGCAAGAGCACATCAGCTTCCGCGGCCTCCTGGCAGGCCGTCCTGCGCGACCAGACTGACCGGCGCCCATGCGAGCCGCTGCCACGTATCCCTCCCGCGAGTGCTCCGGGAACATCAGGGGCGCGCCGCGGTGCGAAATGGAGAAGCTCGAGGTGCTGAAGGGCCCGTTGGAGCACGACTCCAGCTTGTCCTTCAACGGGCCGGCGTCCATGTTGTCGACGAGGTAGAAAGGGCGGGGCCCCAGCTGGACGTTGATGCCGCTGCCGAAGGCGCTACCGTGGTGCGGGTGAGGGGACCACCACCCGCCCCATGGGGTTGGTAGGGCGGAGGAGAGGCCGACGAGGAAGCTCGCCGCGAGCAGGCTGCTGGGAGAGGTGACCATCTTGATGAGCGATGATGAAGCCTACAGTCTCTTCCTGGCTCAGACCTTGACCTTGGGTTACCTACAGGGTGTAAGAGCTCTGGTGTGCCTGGCGGGCACCCCCAGGTCTTGTATGCTCTGGGCCGGGCGGGAGCCAGCAGAACGCGGGTAGCAGCGTTCCTGCATGGCGTCTCTAGCCAGAGGTGTAAGAGCTGACGTTCGCGCGCCCGTGATAGTACCCCGATCGCCTACTGGGCAGCTGCACAGGTTCCGGGGAAAGCCTTGCGCGGTCTTGGTACAGACGGGCGATGGACCTGCAGGGCATGACGGACGCCCAGGATGGCCAAGACGAGCCATTGCAGATGCAGCGGCCGAGGATGCGCATTCGCTCGTTAAGGTCCCACGTGTGCGGAGTGCACCGTTGTGCCGGGACTGCCAACAACGTGGAGCGGAAGCCTAGCTTTTGTGTGTGGCCTGTGTTTCCATGAGGCCGAAGGCGCGTGCTGGAGCTGAGTACGAGCGAGGCAAAGGATTACAAGTAGTCGTATCCTTGGCAGGCTGCATAGGTGTCACTGCAACCGAGGCTCATCACTGACTCGGTCGTATTCATGCCTATATTGCTTTGCCCTTCATCGGCTGGAGTGTATTCCGCAGCTTATCTACAATGGTCTCAATGATCCGATGCGACCGATGTGGAGGACAGATAGCTGGCCAGTCCGGCTTGAAGCCTACCGGCGCGATTGCTCGGTGATCAATGAGGCATTCTCCACTACCTGCAGCTAGAGAGGGCCCAGCCGTCCATCGATGCTTCTGTGTCATCTCCTTCGAGCGCACACGTCGGCCTCACACACCAGCTGGGGTCCCGCGGCGACGGAACTCGGTTTTGGTCGAGGGGATGCTCGAAGATTCGCAATCCCAGCCCGTGTCAGAGCGCATTTCGCGGCCTGAAGGCGGTCATGAGGCATGCAGCTCATCGTCTTCATGCTCTTCGCTTGCACCTGATGGCGCCGGGTTCCGAATCTTGGTGTACGGAGGCGGACGCAAAGTGTGGGAGAGAGGTAGCGCGGACGCGGAAGGAATCTGTCATTCTTGAATGTGAGCTGCCACTTCCTGTTTGACAATGATGTCGGGCTTGCCTTCCAATGCTCCGTGGGTTACTGTCTTAATTATCGCGTCAACATGACCTTCGAGGGCGCATACTGACAGCGCCGTGATTCGAGGGCTAGACTCAGTAGCCCTGGGCTGTGTTTCATGTGCCGTACTTGGCTGTTGGACTTTACAATAGCATCCCGTTCGTGACATTAGGCGCCCAGCAGACTTCCGTATGATCCAGCGGCCCGCCTCACAGCCATCGGCCTTTGGCCGGGCCGCCTCGCCGAGCTTGCCACAGACTCGACATCGCCAGCTTCCGGTACGAATGGCGCTCCCGGCGGACATGCTGCTCGGCAATTGCAGCGAGCTTCCCACCTCCCACCCTTTGCTCCGTTCCGCCCCTCTCCACACCCGACTCAGAGCACACAGGCAGCACGACCCGATACGTAAAGTCCCCCAACGGCAACGAATCGTGCCCCGTCGGCTCCGCGAAGAACATCACCGCGCCCTCGGGCAACAGTCCCTCCTTCAGCATATGCGTCACCAGATCCTGATGCGTAGACGTGACGAACACCCCGCTCATGTAGCGGCGCGTATCGGGCGCCAGCGCTCCCAGCCAACGTTTCCAGTTCGGGGAGTACATGTTCGCCTCGATGAGCAGGAAGACGGCGCGCGCGTACAGCAGCGGCAGGCCCTCGGCGCGGACGGCGCGGCAGGTGCGCAGGAGGGCCGGCTGGCGCGTCAGGGCTTGGAGGGTCCGGGCGTGCATGTCCTCATGCAGGTAGAGGGTCGAGGGGTACGCGGTGGAGATGGCCAGGGCGCAGATGTGGCTCCAGAGCTCGGGGGGGAGGTCGAGGAGGCGGAAGGGCATGGTGAGGTGGTCCAGGGGGAGGGGCCAATGCTGGGGTAGCTGCTTGGAAGGCTAGGCCTGGTGGTGGTGGGTCAATTGCGCGGTGGTTCGATCATGCCCCATCGAGGCTGCGAGCGCGCCAGCTCCCTGGTCGTGGTATGTCCACTTCTTGGCCAGTGGATGTTCGAAGCACTGGTGTTCTGAGTGTCCAGCCCAACCGAAGTATATACGGTACGTGTGCGTGGGTCGCACTCTGCGCCGTGTCTGCATGTCGAGAGCGTGTCACATACAACGCATGTCATGTCATGTGCTTCACGGTCAGGTGTGAAGCTCATGTAAGGTACATACATGCACGCGACACTGAAGTTGTTAGACTAGGCCCAAAGAGGAAACCTGTGGATGCTGTAGGGCTGAGATCAATCTCCGGCGGTCTACAACGCGACCAGCAGCGCGCGCCAGACGCACCCGATGTCATTTTCATACGGCTCTGGAGCTGGTGCAAGGAGCGCAGTCAGCATGTGCTCTCTTGCTGAGCAAGACTGCTCTCCATCTAATGCAAGAACGTGCAAAGCTCGCAAGCGTCGAGGGTGCAAGGGCACACCGTTACACAGAGCTAGTGCTTCGTCCCAGTCGTGATGCTAGGCCCAGATTTGGGACGCAGTCCATCTACCAGCTCCCATCTTCCGGCAACTTCCACACTCCATTCTTCTTTCTTTCGATCGCCCACCGCTCGCACCACCCCTTCATCTCCTCCCTCCCCTTAGCACTTCCCACATTGACCGTAGGAATCACCCTCTCAATCCGCAACGCACAGCAGAACATCGTCAGCTCCCTGAACGAGCTATGCTCCGAATACGGAACACCGAAGCAGCTGCTCCGGCTGGTGCTCCCGCGCTGCGGCACCAGATCCTTCATCCCGTACGCGCTCTTCCAATTCTCACCATTCAGGACCGTGCTCACGCTGGGACTCTCGAGGAAGCGGGAGGTGGGCGGACGGTAGTTCCACCCACTGGGACGGAAGCCGACGGCGCGGGTGAAGTGCGGGAAGTAGTCCTTTAGGTAGTCGTCGAGGGTGTCGGCGCGGATCTCGAAGAGGGGCGTCATGTGCACTTGTGCAGCGCGCGGGTCAGGCGTCATGAGGGCGTTGAGCTCGGGGTCTTCCAAGGCCGCGACGATGCGCATCTTGGTGGGCGGGGCGTAGATCTTGGAGTTGAGGGCGCGGGCTATGCCGAGGCAGATGCGCTCCTTGCCTATGCTGTAGGTGCCGACAATGACAAGCAGACGGCCGCGGCCTTGCTTGACAGAGGGCGTTGTGGATGTGCTGAGAACTTGCTGGCTTGCCGCGGGTTTGGCGAGGAGCTTCACGTCTTCGTCGTCTTCTGGCGGTTCTTCTTTGATGGATGTGGCGGACTCCTTGCGGACGAACTTTGCCATGCCTTCACCCGCACGCTGGCGTTTCATCTGCTCCCAGCCATCGCTCTCATCTACAGAGTGCTTGCTGAGACTGACGCACATGTCTGCGCAGGCGGTGATGACATCCTTCTGACTCGGGAAAGCATACTTTGGGTTGAGGTAAGTGGTGTCGAGATAACAAACGTCGATCTTCTGCTCCCTCGTCTTGCCCGTAAGCTTGTCCTGCACGTCGGGCATCAGAAGCGGGTGCTCGATGTGCGCGCGGCAGGCCCTGAAGTCACCGCAATGGAGGATGCGCTGCAGCCTTGGCTCGCCATTGGTCTTCTTTCCAATCATCTTCTCAAACAGGTACAGCGATGAGCCAGGGCAGTGGTTGGCGTGGATCATCGTGACCTTCACTCCCTTCGTGTCCGGTACGTCCACGGTCTGGTCGAAGTCCAGATCAACGACGTACTTCGGGTCCACACGCAGTTGCTGTCGCACCAAGTTGCCAGTCACCTTCGAGCAGTAGATTGGCCCATGCGTCCAGCTTGCGGTGAGACCGACATAATGGTCACTGTGGAAGTGACTGAGAAAGTACGCTTTGCAACCCGACACTGCTCCGTACCTGAACGCATCAACGCAGATGAAGAGGCCAGGCATGACTTTGTAGAAAGGGCAGGTCCGTTGGTAGGCAGGCTTGCCTCTCGATGCGTTCTCCGCTGCGGCTGCTTCCGCCCAGGCAGCATCTTCAGCGTGACCTGACATGAGCTTGTTGAACGCCGAACCGCCGTTGGCAGATGGCCCGCCAGCGTGGTAAGGGTCGGCTTGGCCTGGCTTCGGTGCTCGCACGGGCTTCTTGTACTGACTGGCGAAGGCGGCGTTCTCCTGCTTGGTCGTCTGTCCCGCGATGGGCCAGGCCGTATTCGGTGCAGGTGGCTTCATGTCAGGTAATGGTGTCGGATTGCCATCAAGGCAGTTGTTCACGTGCGCGCCCGCGTCTTGCTCATCCACTCCGGCCAAGCTAATGCTGCAGATCGGACAGCTTGATCCACCTTCCACAGCTGCGGTCGTATCTGGTGTACCCTCCACCTTGATGATTGCATCGTCCTCGATTGGCAAAGGGTCGTAATCCTTCTCGTCATCGTCGCCTTCAAGCGCAGCTTGCTCCTGCATGTACCGCTGCTCAAGAAACTCATCACCTTGCTCGAAAAGATCTTCGTCAAAGTCGCCCATGCCTTCGAAGTCCTGCGTCTCGTCCGGGTCTGGGGCATAGCTAGTCTCGTGCTTGATAAGTGGCGGTCGCTCAGCCTGCTCCACCAGGCTGGCTACTGGAGCAGCGGGTGATGGATCCCTGACAGATACTTCTGCGGATTCAATCTCCTTAAGGTCGGCCTCGGGCACCACTGTAGCATCAGTGTTCTCGACTGCGAGTATTGCGTCCGGCGGCTCTCTTTCGTTCTCGCTGTCGGACTCCTCGATGAACGGCCCAGACCTGGTCCGACTGCTCATCCCTTTGGCGCCCGTCTCTGAAGCAGTCTTCCCTGGAGCAGGCGCACCTTCGCCGACAAGATCCTCAGCATCTGACTCTGCGCTTGTCTTCCTACGCTTTACCGACCCTCCACTCTCGTTGAAACGAACATCCTCCCAGACCGCATCTCCTACTTCAGGTGGAGGCGTGTCGTCTTCCAGCTCGACGCTGTGCACCGTCCCGCCCCTCTCCGGTACAAAGATGCCTCCATCCTCAGGTCCATCCGTCTTCTTGAAGAAGCTCAGAATGCTCGAATTAGGCTTCCCATTTTGTTTGAGCTTCGCCGTTGCTGTGACCTTCTTCGCGCCGCCTACCGCCCCTTGACGTCCGATCGTAGGCAACGGAGCTTGCTTGGCAGCTCTCGTCTTGACAGCCATCTTCGGCGCCGGTACGCTCGGCGGCACAGCGAGCGTGAAGGGCGTTTTCGCCGGCGTGCCGGGTGGCGTTGGTGGTCGTCCTAGGCTGGGTACACTCACTTCCGTCTCGCGCGGGTTCCTGAACATCCTGTGCACATGCTTCCTGTCCACGGCTACTCGGCACAGCTTTGCTTGATGGTATTCCGCTGGGTGTCGTCGGCAAGACGTTCTTGGACGAGACGCGTGACTGCGCGATCAAAGCGTGTCTCGATGACGTACTGTCAAACGCGGTGGCTTCACATCGTCGACTGCGAGCTCTGGGCCTCTTTCTACCAGACATTCACCACGGACGATTGTGATTGTGTCTATGGTCAAGCTGTGGTCTTTCCGTGGGGCCTTTCGCGTTACTCATAGCTCGCCACCAGAGCCACTGCATCTGATATCTTGAGGCTAAGCAAACCAAGCAGAACATGTGCCGGTTACCGTACAGAGAGCCCGAGAGCTTGCAACTGTGCTTACACGTCCCTGCATGTAGGAATTTCATACGACTCAAGGCATACACTGTGACACGCCGCTACCATCACACCGCACCCTTCTCCCAATCAGGCAACAGCACCATCCGACTTTTCACTTTCCCAGCGTGCAGATCATGCAGCACCTCCGGCAAATCCACCACGGACCTGACCTCCACATTCGGCTTCAGCACCCCCTTGGCCATTAGATTCAAACACTCGATCAAAGCCGCCCGGTCGCCGTTATAGCTTCCCTTGATCGTCAGTCCCTTCATCACGGTGAGAAAGGGTATCAGCGGGCAGACTGGGCTGATGAGTCCAACCATGACGATCGTGCCCCCGGAGCGAGCGGCGACTTGAGCGCTTTGGACTGTGTCGGTGTGGCCGACGAAGTCGAGGATCGTGTCGACTTGGATCCCGTTCTCGGTGACGTAGTGCTCGATGCGCTTCGCGTCTGGGTCGCCTGTGCAGAAAGTATCTTCCTTTGGGATGCCGAGCGCGATCGCCTCGTCTAGAGTGCTTTGACGTTGGTCCGCGACGAGGATCCGCTTTGCGCCGAGGTGGATGGCAGTCTGTAGGCCGTTCAAACCCACTCCGCCAAGTCCGTAGATGGCGATCGTCTGGTCGGGCTGTACGTTCGCTGTGTGCCGTACTGCATAGTAGGACGTGAGGACTGCATCCGCCGAGACGGCAGCCTGCGCAATATCCATGCCGTCGGGGACCTTGACAGCTGCATTCGCCTTGATGGAGATGTACTCGGCGAACATCCCGTCGCTAATACCGAGGCCGTAGTTACCACTGTCGGCATCGCGGCAAACTGTCTGTAGGCCTCGGCTGCACTGAGGACACTTGGGACCATCGCAGCCAGGCACTATGAGAATGGCGACTGTATCACCGATGGCGAGTGTCGACTTATCGACATCGGATCCCAGCTGGACGATCTCGCCACAAGCTTCGTGACCTAGGACGAACTCCTGCCTCATGCCGGGCATCGGATCGTCGAGGCCTAGGAGAGCACAGTCCGAGTGGCATACGCCCATAGCCAGTATCTTGAGGAGGACCTCATACGGGCCTGGCTTCGGCACCGGCACGCGCTTGCGGATGGGCTCACGCTTGCCAATCTCCTCTGTCCAGGCCTGCATCGTGTCCGGGATTGAATGCGCCATGTTGCAAGGCGTAAGCGAGATGGCGTGTTGTATGTCAGTGTCGTTGTCGAGCACTTACTGGATGTACCACTCAATCGTCTACATCAAGCATCACGAAGTCCAGTCTTGCCCCATGCACCCAGAGAGAGGGGTTCAGCCGTACCTGGTCAGGTGTCGAGTTTCAGCTCCCTCCTCTCTAACCTGACCGAGGTTGCATGAGCTCTTCTCCAAGCTGCGAAGGCTGTGTGAGCTTCATCCAATTCCCACGCTCGCATTGGGTGCTTGGGATGAGAGGCTTGTCCACATCGCTGCTCTTTGGATCCGGGAGGCTGCATGTGACTTGCCAGCTCGCATTCGCCCGAACTCGAGGTCCCAGTCGGCGAGAACAGACTCGCTCTGTCAACCGCGATGCTCTCACAAGCAGCTTCTTCGATCGACAAGTCTGCTCCAGCACGGGGGAAGGTAGTTGAAGGAAGACACAATGGACAAGTTGAAGTGGTCCCGCGCGCGGGGTCTCGGCGAAACGCTCACCGACCACGCTGACACCTCGTCATGTTCTCGATGCCTCACCACATCAGCACTCATACATCCGTATACGACAAGACGACCTGCACCTTGACGATCCAACTTCTTGAAGGCGAGGGCAACATTTCGTCGCTTTCTACAGCATCTACAAAAGCTAAGTTGCGCAACGCATTCGCACTTCGAGCTCTACTTTCCTCTTGTGCCCACCCTTGTCCCAATACACATCCTCATCATGGCGGACTCCTCGCTCTACTCCACCCTCGCATCAACAGCCAAAGACTTCGTGTTGGCCCTCTCACCCAAGACGCCCGACACCAACGAACCTGATCCGGACCGGTTCCACTCCCACGTCGCTCCCACCTACAAGCACACCTGGGGCCACAAGTTCTTCGTCGGCACAAACCCCGGCGTACAGGGATCCGTCGATGCCGCCGAGTTCCTCGAGCGCATGGGTCGGTTGGCGGGGGGCATGCAGACATGGCTGATCACAGTCACGGACACCTGCGTAGACGTGGGCAAGAGGAGCGCGGTACTCAAGACGGACTTTGAGATGACGATACCGGGCTTCGAGCCGGTGATGAACGAGATTGTGTGGTGGCTGAGGATGGACGAGGGTGGGGAGAAGGTGGTGGACAGTTGCGAGTTCATCGACCCGACAGCGAGCGCGGAGCTCATCAGTCAGATGAAGACGAAGGCGAAGCCTTGAGATGGTGGGGATCTCTGGGTGCAGTGCACGCTTCAGCCGAAGGCGATCATGGCAGCTACAGCGTGGTAAAGCTATTGAAATTCTGGATGAGGTTTTGGCATCCGGGACGTTGCTCGGTAGTCATGAAGGCCGGCCGGGCTGCCTGGGATAATGCGATAGCCATGGGGACATGTAGACGTACATCAAAACTCGCTCGCTAGTATGGTCGTAGTCAATGGCAGCTAGCTACCTTGGTAGTAGATGATGGCCGTCGCAGTCGCACACCTTCGCCTGTGGCATTGATACTACCTCTTGCAGGATCCCTTGCCCCCAACTTAGCTTCCAACTTTTGCGGGGTCGGCCATACTAAAAAAGAAGGCTTGGCGGGTAAACACGTCGTTATATCACTGTCGCAGTCTCTATGAGGCTATAGATTAGCAGCAAGTTAGAGTTCAGGTCTATTGTAAGGTATATGCTTACTATAGTGCGCTACGGGCTTACTCCGGCTCTAGCGCGTACTCTAGCGCGTACTCTAGCGCGTGCTCTAGCGCGTGCTCTAGCGCG
>JAWDJV010010023.1:0-11363 GCA_033119285.1 Teratosphaeriaceae sp. CCFEE 6253
GGCCCCGCCACATCCGCATCGGGCAGGACTGCGCAGGCGTGGGAAGGCTTCCGATTGCGCCAAGCTGCGTCGCCGTCACGCGCCACTGGGGTGGAACTCTATATCACGTCGCTGCGCGCTGCGCTGCACGCCCGGCTGTCCGTCGCCGTCGCCTCGAGGCGGGAGCAGCGAGCTGGTCACGCGGTCCCGGACTGCCGCTACTTCTTCCACTAGATCATGACAAACGGCCCAGCTGGGTAGGGATGGCGGGAGACGTTGATGATAAGGTACGAACGTGGCAGACGACGACGGCCAGCCCCGTGACCGCCACGCGGTCGTCTCGTCGAGGGGTGACACCGCGGCTCGGTGCCACCCACCCACCCACCGTCTGCCGAACCAGGCCTGCGGTCGTGTCAGCGCCGCTTCGAATCGTTTTCCTTCAGCTCCTCCTCAACGACCCTGACCGAGATGCGGTCCCTAACGCCGGACTAAGCTTACTGTACCACGACTCTTGCGAAACTCAACTCAGACGGCGACGCGGCGCTATCCGGAAAATCGGTCACGCCATCGAAATAACCTTCCACTGGAATAGATCGATCCAGGACATGCCCCGCAGGTCAGGGCACGGTCGACGGCAACAGTGTTCTCGAAGCACGGCACCTGGGCACCGTGACAGACGCACATCTTGGCTCTCGAGCTGGCCACGTGTGGTGGTGACATCCTCTCACAACCGCTGCAAACCTTGCTGGACAGAAGTATCGATAGAACAAGTCCGGAATGCGAGATCCACGCCAGTCTTCCCTCGTAGTGGCTCTGTGCTGGACCTGGCTCACTTGGCTATTCCAAACCGAGTCAGGATGCGTTCCCAGGGCTGGATGTTGTTCTCTCTCATACACCACCATCCATATCGCCAAAAGCTTGGCACGCCCGGGAAGCTCTCCACGTGGCAAAAACGATGATGTGGCCTGTGCAGGTCCCTGTCTCAGTGACCGAGACATCGCAATTGTCTACGACATGCACCGCAAGCAGGTCTGCATACCGTACTTGCAAGTAACAATGGCGGTCTGCGACACTCTGGCAGACAATGGGTCTACCCAATCCTCCCTCGTTCTCAAGCGGTAGGTGCAATTCTCCCCTGTCCCACCAACCTCATGACATTGCATACCTCGCATCCCGTTGGCGCAAGCTCCCCAGCCCAGCGCATGACTTCTAAGCACGCAGCGTTCACCAACGGACCAACAGCAAGACCCAGTAAGAAGCCAAGCAGCGTCGTCGCCTCCATCGAACCCAGTGAGCGGCCCCGGAAGGCGCCAAGGCCGACGACCTCATCGCGGCCCTTCATGCGGAGCCCAGCGCCCAGCCCTCCGGCATCCGAGGAGCGCGCGATGTACGAGGTGCACAGGAAGTCGCTGAAGCCGTGAAGCATCCCGCGGTCGTCTAGGGCCCGCGTGTCCCAGATCCGTGCAGCGCATACCAGACTCATGTAGGCCGTGTGCGGAGGTCTGTCGCGCCGAGTAGCGACGGAGAAGCGTCCCGGCGGCGGCGATGGTGCTTGCTGCACCAATGACCCGTCGCACAGTAGGTCGGTGCGTCATGCCAGAGGCTGGATCGCGACGGCACCGCTCCCGAAGCAGCTTGCGAGTCGTCGCTGCATAGCAGGGCACGTATCGCCAGCTGGGCTGACGAGAGGCAGGCGGCCTGTCGCACAGTCCCCAGGTCTACTGCTCTCTCTGCCAAGGGTCGTCCGACTCAACGTCCACGGCATACCCTTCCCCGAACCCCGGCCCATCCGAGGCATACACCAACAGATCCGCCGTCGGCTTCTCCCCGTACAGGTACGGCGGGATGAGCCCGCCCCATCGCCTCCGGGCGAAAAGCCGGAAGGCGACCCCTCGCCTCCCCAGCATGTCCTCGAACCCCGACAAGCTCCGCCAGGACCGTGCGCGCGCGTCCTTGACCGCCATGGTGGAGCGGTCGGCCGCGCACTCCAGCTGCCGCAGACTGGGGAGCGCGGCGACCACGACGGTGGCCCAGGCCCAGAAGGCCTGGCCGGTGTCGTCGTCGTGCCAGGCCGGCGTGCTGCTCCGGGTCTCCTCGAAGGCGAGCCGCAGCGTCTGCAGCGGCGGCGGTGGGGGATTGGGGGCCGCGCCCCAGAGCGCGGCCTCGAAGGCCGGGCACTGGTGCCCGCGCAGCGTTACGGTGTGTAGCTCGGGGAAGTCCGCGAAGCCGCGGGTCGGAACGTGGTGGCTTTCGGGAGGAGGAACGTGGGGCGCGACGTCGTAGACTAGCTCCTCGAGGCTTGAGGACTGGAAGGCCAGCGCGCCGTCGAAGAAGGCCGAGGGGGAGCGGCCGCAGAGGCCGTCGGAAGGGGTGCTCGCGTCCCCACGGTGACGGTGGTGGCAATTCTCGCCTGGCATCGAGTCAGCTCACATGGTCGTCTCGCGGCCACCGCCACAGATCCCAAGGAGCCGTCGATAACTCACCCAAATGGAGATACTGGAGTGCTTTGGGCAGACGCAGCATACACCGCAGCGCCGACAGCGTGAGACTGCACTCAATGAGCGTCAGACGCCTCAGCGGCGTCGCCCCCTCCGCCAGCTCCGTCCCGAACTCCTCACCGCCGAATTGCGCACACGACACAATCAGCACCTGCAGCGTCGGGCTCATAAACAGGCTCTGCGCGTGCTCGTCGACATCCCAGAATCGACTCCCGTACCCACTGAGATGCAATTCCACGCGCCGCAGATGCCTAAGCGGCCGCTCCAGCTCCCGCGCCACAGCATCCTCTCGGCAGGCCGCGCGGTGGAAGAGCCGGGACAGCGCGGCCTGGAGCGGCGGCCACTCGTCCCGGACATACTCATAGTTACGCTCGTCGGGGGATTGCCAGCGCCCGCAGTTCGCCAACGCGCTCTCGATCGTCAGCTCGCGGAGCTGAGGCGCTTGCTCCAGCAGGCTTGGCAGGCTCGCGAACGCCGGCGCTCGGTAGGGCCGGTACTCGCAGCGGGCGTCCAGCGTGTGGATGTACTCCCGTCGCTGGGGCCGGGCGTGGAGGTTCTGGAGGAGGCGGTGCAAGGTGGCGGGGCGCCGGATGAGGGGGTCCCGGTACAGCACGTTCTCGGCCAGGGGTCGGAGATGGGCGGAGGTGTGGGAGAGGGCGTGGAGGGCGGGGCTGTCGTTGTGGAGGTGCTCGATGATGGCGATGAGGAGCTCGTCGGCCAAGTCCAGCAGGCGGCAGGGGGTCGGAGCCATGGTCGTGTTGGAAGATGTATGTCTGTATTCCATTGGCAGGAAAGAGTATTGGTCTCAGTGCGAAACGCTCTGTGAAGTCCCCTCGTCAATCAAGGGTGAGTCATTGGTAGCAGGGCGGAGATGAAGTGGCAGCCTGCAGAGGTGTGGCGGAGCACCTCACGACCTGCAGCCAAGGCTGTGGGGCTCGATTTTGTTACACGGGATACCTGCCTCCAATCAACTCATTCGTTATATGTTGCTCGGCAGTAGTACATGTAGTTCCCATCGCAGGCAGCAAAACCCTCATACGCACCGGAGCCTACGCCGTCCAGCCTCTGACTTCCGCGTGCGACGGTGCGTGGATCTCGAGACTCCGCCTGCACCGCTTCGCAGCTGGTCGCGTATCGTACGCCGTCTTGCTCGTCACAGCAGCGTTGATGTAGCAGGGCCCGCGTAAGCAAACCCGAAATGCCAAATCTGCAGTCTCTAGGCGAGGTCGTGGACACATGCATCGCGTATCACGTCCTGAGCAGTCCCTCCTCCTCAGCATGCTTCCGATACCACTCCGGCACCGTCCCGCACGCCTCCGCGCGCTCCTTCATCTCCTCAATCCGCCCCGACATCCATCCCGCCACCGTCCGGTTCCCCTCGCCCTCGCCCTCGTCGCCAGCCTTCGTCGGCGTGGCGAGGTAGTGGCCCAACCGCACCCGCCGGTGCAGATGGCATCGGCCGGTCCGGTACCAGAATTGCTTGCACTCGCCCCACTCCTCACACGCCGCGCGGCACTGCTTGAGGGATTCGTGGGCCTCCCTCTCGACGCCCTCGAGGTCCGCCCAAGTGCTTTCGCGTTCGTCATCGGACAGCTCGTCCCAGCGGACTTCCTTGCGGTGGATCCCGTCTTCCTCGATGCGCGCTTTCTGGTCGTCATCGAGGTCCCTCCATATGTCCTCCCGCTCCTGCTCTTCCAGGTCCTCCCACCGGATGTCCTGCTTGTACCGGCGATCCTCATCGCCGTGCATCCCCGCCGGGCCCGTGTACACGCGGTCCCGCGACATGTTGTCCCAATCCTCCCGCGTCGACGCCAGGTGCGGCTCGACGAGATGGTGGAAGAGGTCGCGGTACGTGTAGTGCCGCTCCCCGTCGGACAGGAGCTTCGTCTCGAACTGCCACAGCGCTTCGACGTCGTGCGCGCGGACGTGGTGCCAGGAGAGCGCGGGCTCGCACCAGTTCCCGTCGTCCCACTCGAACCAGGTGAGGGACTCGCCGTACAGGCCCGAGACGCCGGTGATGTTGACCCCGGCCTCCTGCAGCACGGCGGCGAGCTCGACGTCGCCGCAGCAGCTCTCCGAGATGCGCTGTTCCCATTTGGCGACGTGGCTGTGGTCGTAGATCTTGTCCAGCTGCTTCATGGCGCCGTTGCTGATGAAGTAGCCCATGCCGCCGTGCGCGAAGGCCGTCTCGCCGTAGAAGTGCGTGGCGCCGAGGTACCAGGGCTCTTCCGGGTCGTACAGAGCTAGCAGCTCAAGAACATTGGACCAGGCCATGTACGAGTCGGCTTCGAGGAAGATGTACCTGCGATCGAGTCAGCCGGGGTCCGTTGGCTGGCTTCACGGAGGGCATGCCTCACCACTTGACGTCCGGCTGCTCCTTGTACACCTTGTGCGTGATCGGGACGAACTTCCACTTGTCCAGATCCCAAGCGGAACCCTCAGCCTGCTTCGTGATCTGCAGCAGACTGAGATCCTGCCCCTTGGCGGCCAGGTCCAGCAGGCGCCGGTAGAAGTTGAAGTCCCGGTGCGAGTACTTGTAGCTGTCACTGACGTCTTCGAGGGAGCTGTAGATGTGGTAGTCGCCCATCTCCTGCGCGATGTCGCTGAAGACCATGTAGTTTGGCACGCAGCGCAGCGTGGTGAGCATCTGCTCGGGGAGCTTGGCGAAGAGCTCCGTGGCACCCGTCTTCATCGAGACGAGAAAGTCCGCGCTGCTGGGGATGACTGGACATCCCCTCAGCTTGAGCTTCGAGCTCGCCGTCGGTACCGGCTGCTTCGCGGCGTGCGTAGACGTGACAGGAGATTCGGCTTCCGGGGCCTGCTCATCGTGGTCCGGACGGTCCTCATCCACGTCATCCGAGGTGTTCTCCTGAGTGTCGCTTGCCGGTGGTCGCTGGATGTGAAGGTCGGGTGCGTACTGCGCGACGACCTTGTCGGCTTGCTCGTGGACGCCAGGCAGGTAGTGTCTCGAGATGATCATGAACAGGACCACGACCAGCGACGTGATGAGGACCCGACCCAGGCCACCACGAGGCCACGCCTGGCGCAGCATCTTGTCGGCTGTTCGTCAAGGTCTTTCGGATGGCATGACGAGCATACTTCGGAGGTGTGCGTAGGCTGACAAGGAGATGGGGAACTGGATGACAGAAAGCGGAGCCGCTCACCTCGGCCTGTGCCGACCTACGTGTACATGGAGACATGCCAGCTACTGCATTGCATGCCGTCCCGATGCGTGAGGTGTCGTTGAGTGGCACAAGGCGATGCGGCTGGCTGAGACCAGAAGTGGCCTGCAGGCGCTCGCCCGGATCGAGATCTTTCCACTGCCATCCCGCTCCAGCTCTATATTTACATGAGCGGGGAGTCGTGGGTTGGTGACGCAAGGTCTAGTGGCGAAAGTCTTGGTGGAGGGCCATGGCTTGGGTGATGAGGTGAGGGGGGAGTTGGAGGATGGCGATGCCGTCGACTCACCTCCTTTCCGCCCCACGCCGTTCAGGCCTAGCCAGCGGTCCATGCGCACCACAGCCGACGTCGCCGCCCGAGCCCATTGACCGTGCTGGCCTCACTGGGCGGAAGACTGACACGGGAGAGTCGAGTCGCAGGCAGTGATGAGTCTTCATCGAGGACTGGGACGGTAAGCTTGTCGTCTACAGTCTGGTATTATCAGGCAACGGTCTCCTCACGGCCAACGGATATGGTTAGGCCCAGGCAGCATAGGCGCTTGGTCGGAAGATAGACAGCGGTATATCACGACACTTCGCGAACCGCAAACCCTGTCCCACGCAGTCTCATCCATTCTCAATCAGGTACCCATGGATCCTCTGCCCACCCTCAAACGACCAGGCTTCGGTCTTCCGCTGGAGCAGATGCCCCTAGTATGGGACCGATCGGGGAAGAAAGAACGCTTTCCCCACGCCATCGCCGACTACTTCGCGATCGACGGTGTCACGCTCCGTGAGCAACGGATGCTGGACTTCATCAACCAGATCAGCGACAAGCCGCGGTGGTGGGAGAAGATCGAGGACCGGGAGATCTTGGCGCGGTGGCGGGATGAGGCGTGCGGGACGGAGGGCCAGCAGCGGACGTCGAGTGCTCATCTGAATGCCGAGTCTTTCGACTATGTGAGTTGACCGAGCGAGCGGTACAAGTGGCGCGTCATCCGAAAGCAGTGTTGTTCGAGTGATCCAGTGCGTTGGACAGGGTACGCAGCCTGGAAGCTGACGATGGGAGACAGTGCGTGCAGGAGCTCCGAGACAAAGCGGCCTATCTCGCCAAGCACGGCGTGGTCCACGTCCTGGACGTAGCTGCCACGGTCGTGAAGGCTGACGTGGACGACACTGATGCATGCTGGCACGCTCTGCGCGACGCAGCCCGCATACTGGAGGATGTACCTGATCGGCTCAAGGTAGATACCAATGCTAGACAAGCCCGAGACGTGAGACAGATGCTAACTTCCTGACCAAATGCTTCCCAAGGACTGGCATCCGGGATCGAATGGTCTGGTGCTTGACCTCCTTCACCCATCGCTGTTTCCCCTCCAGTACGGCAAGTCGCGCGTGCTACCTCACGGTACCGTAACGTTGCATCAATGCGCCGAGTTTACTGGCTTGGGCGAGGTCTGTCCCCGTCCGGCGGTCCTCGATAGTGACACTCCGTACAGCAGGGAAGTCTCCTGGGGCAATCCGAGCGAGCTCCAGCCGTGGGGCAGCTTCCAGTGGCTCCCCTCCGAGATCACATTCGACATAGAAGGCACGGCAAAGATCGCGAGCTACGTCACCAACCTCCATCCACGAGACCACGTCAGCCTGTACCGGGCACTGGAGCTAGCCGTCGCGAAAGCGGTCCCCCTGTGGAACGAGTGCCTCTCGTGGTTCCACCCTCGACATCGGATCAAGGTTGAATCCTGCGGTTGTGAGAACTATCTCAAGGATAACTACCCAGGCTGGCCGGGCGACAACGACAGAGACGGAGAGGAAGACGAAGACTCCGACGAACAGGACGAGGAGAACTACAATCGACACAATCACTTCGAAGACTGGCTCTCGGACCACCCCGACGAGCGGCGCGTGCTCCAGCCCTCGCCAAAAGGCGACTACCTGCCCTTCGAGCAGCGACTGGAGAGTGCAAGCGATGAGCAAGCGCAAGAAAGCACACCACAGAACCCAGCAGCCGCGCCCCAACCACACCCCCGCATCGACCTCCGCACCGCCTCCCCCACCCTCCAAGTCATCTTCAAGCTCGCCACCATCCACCTCACCCCCTCGAACCCGATCTACGACGGCAGCAGCTGGCACGTCGAGGGCGCCCTCAACGAGCACATCTGCGCCACCGCCCTCTTCTACTACGCCAGCGACAACATCTCCGACGACTACCTCCATTTCCGCCACCACATCGATGCCGAGGAGATGGTGAGCAAAGCAGCGCGAGCAGGAGGCTGCGGAGGACTTGTTCGGGATCGCGAACGAGGCGGCCGCGGTGCAGGAGCTGGGGGCCGGGGTGCGGACGCGGGAGGGGCGGTGGATCGCGTTCCCCAATGTGATGCAGCATCGCGTCGGTCGGTTCGGTTTGCAGGATGCAAGTCAGCCTGGCCATCGGAAGATCTTGGCCATGTTCCTCGTGGACCCGCATATCCCCATCCTGTCCACTGCGAATGTCCCGCCCCAGCGCGGCGATTGGTGGGCGGAGGAGGTGAGGAAGGTCGCGCGCTTTGCTGCGCTGCCGGTGGAGCTGTTCGACCGCATCATCGCGGACGTGGAGGACTTCCCCGTAGGGTGGGAGGAGGCGTGCGGGATGCGGGAGGCGCTGATGGCGGAGCGGGGGCGGGCGACGGAGGAGTACGAGGAGATGCTGCAACAGGTTCGTTTGGCGCTGTGCTGCTGTCACGGGTGTCAACGTACTATGGGACGATGGGCTGACGTGTGGTTTCTGTAGGACAGCTTCTTCTTCTGCGAGCACTGAGCACGTCGTCAAGCAGCGCATCGATGAGGGGTCGGATGGAATGGAGCGACGCGGCAGAGTGCTGGAACGACATGATCAGGATCCATCGGCTCAGTAGAGTGGGCTCGCTGGCCATGCTCTATCACACGTGTATGCGGAACTCAAAGGGTATCTCCCGACGCTTGAACGCATGTCAAACCCACCTCAGGTCGCAATTGACACTCCCAGAGCGTCCCACAGCCCAGCAGATATACGCTGTGCGCCGTCCAGCATCACTGACACAATGCCCGTCAACACTACTCTCACCTCTTCAGACCATCCCCACAACGCCATGTCCATGCCCCAATCCTACCGACCACAGACATCGCACCCCGTCTCCCCCCTCCTCTTATGCTCCCCGTCATACTGCTCCAAGTGACTCTGCCCGTCCAGCCTCTCGCCCTCCTCAGGCACGGCACCCAGCCACGCCTCTGCCGCCCTTCCGCCCTCCGCGCCAGCGATCCCCATCTTCTCCCTCAGCTCCCGCGTCACGACCTCCACCTCTGCTCCACATCCAGGTACCACCGCAGAAAGGCGCCGACGTCCGTGTTCTCCCGACTCCCCGCCAGCCTCGGCCCCGCGAGAGCAGGGTCGGAAGAGTAGATGTTGACGTCCGCGGCGCTGTGCCCGTGCGTGCTCCACCCCGTCTGCGCGCGCCGGGAGACTATGTCCGCAAAGAAATATTGGGCGAGCGCCGGCCTCTCCAGCAACTGATCCAGCTCCTCCTGTGTGGTATCGTGGATGCCCAGGTTAGAGGCGATGAGGGACGTGAGGTACACACGCGTGTCCTCCGAATTCGCCTGCGCGACCGAGCCGGAAGTATGCTTCGGGAGCCCCGCGAGGTGCTCGTGGAATACCCGCGCGAGGTACTCCCCCGAATGACTCACGTTCGCCAACACGCCGGGGAACCAGCGGTAGACCGGATACTCCGCGTGCAGCTGCCGCGCCGTCGCCAACCCCCCCGTCTCGTGGTCCGACGTACTGACCATCACCGTTGGCGTCTCACTCTCCTCAATGAACTCCAGCACGGCTTTGACCGCGCGGTCGTACGCCAGGACCTCGTGCACCTGCGCCGCGGGGTCGTTGGCGTGGCCCGCGTGGTCGATGCGCGAGCCCTCGATCATGACGAAGAAGCCTTGCTCCGTGTCCCGCGTCGCGGCCGCCAGGGCCCGGAGGGCTGTCCGCGCAAGGGATTCGAGGGAAGGGTAGACGTCGTCTTGGGTCTGTCTGTCCAGTTCATATGGGATGTCCCCGCCCGCGAAGAGGCCGAGCAGCGGGAGCTTCACCTCCGCCTTCGTGGCCAGGTCGTTGAATTCCCGTTTCGTGGAGATGTAGTCCCAACCCCCCTCCCCCACCGCCCTACCTACCACATCCACCCCATCCCCACGACAGCTCCCCGTCGTCCCATTTGGCAAAAACTTGCACCGGCCCCCACCCAGCACCAAATCCACCATCCTCCCACCCAGCGGATGATGCCCCTCCCCTCCCACCATCTGCTCGGCAATCCCGTCCTCCATCTCTCTCCTCCGCACATGACTCACAAACACCGCGGGCGTGGCATCCGTGACCCGCGTCGTGACCACCAAGCCAGTGGTATACCCCATGCGCTTGGCCGCCTCCATCACGCTCCCGCAGGGCGAGAAATCGGGAAGCACGGAAATGGCGCCGTTGTAGCTCTTCGCGCCGCAGGAGAAGGCCGTGGCGCCGGCCGCGGAGTCGGTAACCAGGGACGAAGAGCTGCGCGTCCGGCTCTGGCCAACCAAGTATTTGTCGAGGACGAGTGTCTCGTCGTAACGGAGGTCCTCGGTGTACTGCCGCCAACTCCGCGTCAAGGACATGCTAGTCGGCCCCATCCCATCCGAGACCATGAAGATGAGGTTCCGCTTCCCCTCCGGCCGGCCACCGTCTGCCTTACCACCACCTCCTCCCCCATCCCCGCTCCGCCCGGAGCCAGTGGCTATGCTGTGCTGGTAGACGACAGCCAGCACCACGACAGCAGCGGTAGCGAGGACGGCCCAGACGAACAGGCCCAGCTCCCGCCACCACCGTGACCGTGCGACATCCGTCGGGGAGGCGTGCTTGTGCGTCCGCTGGCCCGTGAGCAGGGCATCTTCCTCCTCCTCGATCGCGGAGGAGTGGTCGGAGGGCGGGCCTCGCGACAGAAGGGGGGACTCGCCGGCCATGTCCTGGGCCAATGTTGGGTGGGCACCGCGACGGGTCTCCGAGGGCGGCTTGGTAAGACTGTGGATCGGGGGAATGTAGGGAGAGATGGATCCTAGGTCTATGAGGGTGTATGGGGTGGAACGTAGGGGCCGGATCAAGGGATGGTGGGCAGGATGGGGCAAGGGATGATGTTCTCGTTCTCGTCTCCCTTTGTCTACATGTATGGCTGGACCCTGAGATTCGCATGTGCTCTGCGGTGGCACACTCAAGCATACATCCTCCAGAATCACATGAGATTCCTCAAAACCGATGGCAATACCAGGAGCATATCAGCGCCAGAGACGATAGATCCCGGAAAGATCAGTACGGCGCAGCAGTAGTTGATGATATAGCGCCCTGGATTCCCGTCCCATCTATGCAAAGTCATCTCATCGTCCAGCTCAGAAACATCGCCACCCAATCATCATCACTTCGTTCCCTCTCGTTCCATCCACAGTCCACCTCCACCACAAGACGACCGCCATGTCCTTCCCCCCCCACCAATCCCCCACCCTCCTCCCCGCCTTCCTACCCAACTCAGTCACGAAGCAACAGCTTCACCCCTTATCGCACATTACTCCTCGCCCGCCCATACTCTCCCCCCCTCCCATGCCCCCCCTTCTCCTCCCGGCTGTCCTTCCACTTATTCTCCGCCAGATTCGCCCCCAACCCCCCAATCAGCGCCCCGAGCAACATATCCCGCTCCTTATG
>JAWDJV010010024.1:0-11347 GCA_033119285.1 Teratosphaeriaceae sp. CCFEE 6253
ACTATAGAGAAGTTGACCGTGAAGTGCCGATTGAGCGCCTTCAGCGGGATGTCCGTGCGTAGACTGCCGTCCTTCCATTTATGGCCGAAGGAGTACGGCGTCAGCTTGCCATCACCATGACGGGACTTGCGCATGAGTACAACGGGGTTCAGGATCCCAGGGACAGCGGCGGAGGCCAGCACGGCGGACCAGATCACGCAATCAGGCGCGGTCAGGTGGTTGGCGAGGATGGTGGGTGAGTGCGGGTCGGAGGGCACGCAGGAGACGTTGAGGGTGCGGCCCGTGCGCTGGTAGGCCTCGAGGAAGGTGAGGGAGCCGCGGCAGAACCAGGAGCAGCGTCTGGCCCAATCCACGGAGTCGAAGCGCGCGCCTGTGCGCCACCACCGCGGCAGCCAGACGGACCAGGGCTCTCTGCAAGCGCTGATACGGTGGGCGAGGGCCGGCACGAGCAGCTGCTTGAGCTCGTCGTCTGTGCGGGTGGCGAGGAGAGCCGCGACGAGGGCGCCGCCGGAGGTGCCGGTGATGATGTCTGGGAGCAGACTCGCATCCAGCAAGGCCTTCGCGATCCCGAAGTGGTAGTAGGCGAATGTCGCGCCTCCACTCAGACACAATGCTGTCCGGCCAAAGTTCGTCCCAAGATGTTGCGCCAGGGTACGCTTCTCGTCGGCCGGCATTTGCTGGCTCGAAAGCAAGAACTGCAGCGTGGTAGAGACTTCGTCGATGTACTGCTGCACGAGCTCCTTGGTGCCATAGTACGTCTCTGAGTACAGACGTGTGTTCTCCGTGCCAGCGAAGTTGCTCTTCACGCATGCTTCGGCCAACGCACGCAGGTCGTCGATTGGCCTCTGCTCGCCAGGACTTCCTCCACTGCCCTCGCCCCGCTCATCCTCCTCCGCTCGACGCCTCAGCTTCTGCATCTGATCCTTGACCCGCTTGACTGTCCGCGAGTCGTAATACGCGTAGTCGTCCTCGGCCCTCCACCCGTCACTGCCAAGATATCCATCCAATACCTTCGCGCTCTTAACCCAGTCCTCGTAATTCGTCTGCTGCCTCAGCTGCTTCCTCAAGCGGCTCCGCTTGCCCCGCCACGTGACCAGCTGCTCGTAGACATAGATGTACAGGCGGGTGACGAAGTAGGAGGCGCCAAGGAAGACGATCCAGGCGAAGACGCCCAGCAGGAAGGGGTACTTGAGGAGTTTGTAGGTGAAACCCTCACGCGTCTCATCCTGGCCACGCTTCTGCTTCCGCTTCCGTCTGGCTTTGGTACTGGCATGGTCAGGCTTGGCTTTCTGCTTGCCCCGGACTCGTTGGTATATCGGTCGCCAGTCGTTGAGGGCTGTTATGAATTGCCGATCGGGCTGGGCTTTGGGATGGAGCAGGTCGGTCTCGGAGGGGGACGTCTCGGGAGCGGCGAGGGCGGAGGCGAAGGCCAAGAAATCATCAGGGTCATAGAAATCGTCTTCGTAGTCTGGGAGTTGGTGGGGGTCCCACGCGTCGGGCGAGACCGTCGAAGGCCCATCGGTGCTCTTGCGTGAGTCCACCATGGTAAGCAGAGGCACAGCGACAGCGCGGTGGCTACCGTATGACCATCATGGCTCACGCCTTGGCTGCTTGTGAGAGATCAGCCGCTACACAGTTAGGCGGACGATCTCTTGAGAGACTCGACGATCTCGACACACCAAACTGGGATACGCCCGCTTGCGTCATGGTGGCCGCGCCGAGGCTCGGCCCGCGAACGACCCTGCAGTTGCCGAAGCTTGGCTACTCGGTCGTCGACGACACGGCTTCTTGGCCAGCATGGGAACGGAGGTGTAAAGTGATTTATTTCGTTCTCAAGACCGCATTAGAATGTGATGTATCTATCAGCGTCCACAGAATCATCATGATGCGCGTCCACCTTTGGAGCCGACTTGCCCAGTCCACCAAGCCCCATATCACATTGGGCACTTCGAGAAGCATGGCGACTGTCCGCTCCTCCATCCCCCACGAAGCTCGCACAGCCGCGGAGCCTCGCGAACCTCGTCTCGAGCCCGTCATTCTCTCTCAGATTCGCGACGTCAATCCGAGCGTCCGTCTTCTCCGTTTCAACGCAGTAGACCCCAGCCACACCATTCACGTCCGTTACCCATCCACTCGTCAAGCTCCGACATTCCATTGACTGAGCCACCCCAAGTCTTCCAGTTCCTCCCTGGCCAATGGCTCGACACCTTCATCCCTGGCATTCCAAAGGCAGGCGGCTTCACGATAACATCTACGCCCGCTGAAGCGCGGCCCACCTCGCACTCGCCTCCGTACCTTGAGCTCGCAATCCAACGATCGAAGAACCCGCCCGCGCAATGGCTGTGGAAGCCTCGAGATGATATCCTCGGAGCGCAGCTTGTTGTTCGTGTCGGCGGGTCGTTCGTGTGGCCGCCATCAAGACTCGATGAGACCAAGATTGACCGGCTCGTCTTTGTTGCTGGTGGTGTTGGGATTAAGTCTGCCTCCCTTCCTTAAACTTCCCGTCGTCCCGTCTTGTACAGCGCTGATGAGACTCTCGCACTCCAGCCCGCTGATCTCGATCTTCGCCCACCTCATCCGCCTCCCATCCTCGGCCCGCCCGCGGGAGATGCATTTCCTCTACATGACCAAGACCTCCCCCGACTCCAACGGCGAGATTGATCCGCAAGGCATCCTGTTCCTGACTCGGCTGATGGACCTCGTCGCCGCAACCGCCGAGCCCTTAGCCGTCACGCTCTCGCTCTTCCTCACGGACCCCGCTGCCGCTGCCTCCGCGAGCGACGACCGCGGTATCATCGAGCACGGCCGCCTTCCGAACCGGACGTTCGGGCGCCGGATCGAGGCGGCTGACCTCGTGGCCGCGCTCGACGGCTTCCCAGCCAAATCTAGGGCCGGCTCGCGGCAGCCTTTCGGCCGCGAGCACGATAGACGCGGGACGGTATGCTATGTCTGTGGACCGCCAGTGATGACGGACGACTATGTGCGGTTCTTGGGGCAACAGGAAGGGATGGAGTCGCGGAGAGTGCTGTGTGAGAAGTGGTGGTAGCTTGATATCCACGCTCTCCGTGTCAACAATCTCTATCATGGACCGCACATTGGACGGATGTGAGTGGCATGATACCACTTGTGCGCGCTAGAGTACAACGATCGCTGGTACCTGCCCATGCCTAATTGCGGCATTCATGCTCCTGCTGCGATGCTATGCCATGCCGTGCCAACACATGCTGCGCCAGTGAGATGCTGTCACTCCCGCGCTGCGTCCTGTTGCCAACCCATTACCGTAACGCTCATTACCCATGCTCCATGTCGCTATGCACCGCTGCCGAAACCATGTCTCAGTGCGGAGATAGGCTACGTGCTGCCCATCACCTCCCATCAATACTCATCCTCCTCCACCCTCATCTGCTCCCACTTCTTGGCACAGGTCGACCCGCCGAAGTGGTACCCGCCGCCGTGCTCCCAGATCCAGTCGCCGACCTTCTTCCACGGCAGCTTACCGCGCGTCGTGCTCTCGAAGTGGGTGACGGCGTGACGCAGCAGCAGAAGCTAGTCGAGAGCATTAGCACATCACCCATGACGCCGAGATTGCTTGATGGGTGATACTCACGTCGTTCCCTGACCACACCGGTCTCCGCACCCTCTCCTCCTTGTCCTTGGTCAGCATGCGATGCCGACCGCGCAGCGTGGGCTCCGCCTCCGGGAACTTGTAGTGCTCCTTGATCTTGCGGTAGGTCCAGCCCTCGCGGCGGCGCTGGACCAGGATCGCGTCGCGCTCGTTCCCAGAGCCTCCATCGTCAGACACCGAGCCGCGAGCGTGCGGCGCTGGGCCGCCGACCGAGGCGCCAGAGCGCTGAGAAGCGGACTCCTCGGAGTCGGACATGAAAACGTCGCCGCCGCGGAAGCTCTCTTCTCCGGGGTACGAGGACGGTAGGCCAGGCTGGGGAGGCGCGAACGTCGAGCCGGGGAAGCCTTGGTGTTGCGGAGCGGGCTGCGTCTGGTGATTGTGCCCATAGACGTCCACATGGTAGCCGAGGTAGGGGTCGGCGAAGGGAGCGGTGGGCGTCTCACCGGCGTGGAGTTGGGCCAAGGCGCCGGCGAAATAGTTGCCGGGTGGTCCTGTGAATGGTGGCGGCAGCGGGATGAAGGGCTTCTCGTCGTATCCGAGCCCCTGAGCATACGCCAAGGCTACCGAGTTGTTCGCGTGGTGTCCCTCGGAGAAGAAGCGCTCGGTGTACGACTCCTGAGAGCTACCCTCGAGCCCTGGAGTCACCGGACAGTCAGTCATGCTCGTCGCGGACGCAGGCGAAGCTGCCTCGTATTCGATCGAAGCATGCGCCCAATCATCGTCGCTGATAGGGGTAAAGTCGTCCGTCTTGACGACGTTGGCTAGCACGCCCGGGATCTGGATACTGAGGCGCTGTGGTGCAGGGGCTGAAGCAATCGCTGCGGGTTGTGTAGGCAGCAAAGGCCGGAAGGCGAAGTTGGGCAATGCTGGAGGCTGGGCGAGTGCAAGGGGCATGCGCAACAGCTCCTCGCAGACGGACTGCTCATCACGATGGTGGTGCATCTCGTCGGCGAAGAAGCTGTGCGGCCACCCCGTACTCGCCATTGTGCAGTGGCAGATGCGAGGCGCAAAGGGGACAATGGCGTGAGTGTGACGCGGATGCTGGAAGGGGTGCTGCTGTCTTGCTTCGAAGGTCTGAGGCGGGAGTGCGTTCAACATACTGTCCTGGAGGAAGCGCTGGAAGGACGCGGGGTCCATGTTGTCGGCTCACCGCTGCTCCGTGGGCTCCAAGCTGTGGTCTTGATCGGCAGTCGGCGCGCCAGGCGAGTGTGTTGCGTTGATTCGGTGTGCGAGCGGGCTGTTCGCAGCCTGAACTGCACGTGGGAGTGGTTGATGCAGGCACGGAAGCCGACAGCTTTTCGCTAGCTTGAATATGTGAAGGCGGTGAGTGGCCGTGCGTGGAACTGCCTCGCGGCCTTGGCGTTCGCGACGACGCGGTACTTCACGGCTCAAAGGAAGCCTCAGGATCCGCGAATGTACTTGAAATGCACTGGTGTGAACGAGCGTATCGGCTGCTTGTCTATCGTCAGCTTTTGATTCGATGTATGCTTGCCACGATGCCTTGCCGACCGCGAATGCCAAAGGGCGCTCCGATGGCAGCGACTGGTGATCAAGCAGTCCTTCTCGAGCCGAGTACCAGTCACCAGGCTCCAGATAAGTCGAGCACTGCTGTTGTTGGCTGGATACGTTAGAACGACAGTAGTCGCGCCTCGAATCGCAAGCAGCAGCCTCCAGAAGCAATGCTATGCGCGTGTGATGTAGAGAGGCAGCAAGAGAACGACCTCCAAAGCACTATTACTATCAGAACATGATGAATCCACGACCGCTAAAGGAAGCAGGACTTTCTTTGTACTTGCCGCCTCGACTTACTCGCCCCTCAGACGTCCTCTGCGGAGCAGCAAAACATCCCCAGCGTGAGCGTTCGAGCGAGCCGGGAGCGACGGGGAAGCTGGGGGAGCCACAGCTAAGAGACCGGCGAGCCGGATCGGCCAATGCCGGGGGATGTCTCAGGGACCCTCGATGGCAGGAGGCTACGCTTCCGCGCGGGATCCAAACATGATCGACTCTGGCTCTCGGGCCCGCTGGACCTGGAGAAGGCTGAAATGAAGTCCAGACGGCATGCCGATCCGGAGTGCCTGGGAGCCGTTCCTGCAGCGCCCTGCACGCTCCGCGGCTTCCGCGCGGCTGCCGGCGCAAGCGCAGCTGTCACCAACGGTCGTCTGCAGGCTGCCGTGGTTCGAGATTGCAGTGCGCGAGCAGGTCGTCTCAATCCTGTCCGCAGCCAACACGACACCTGGACCGGCCAGTCGACATCTGCGCCCGATCTCGCCACGGTCTAATGTGGACATCGTGAGGTGCTGGCCTTACTGATGGGGCATCACTAGGCTCCAGGATTGCCACTGTGCCCCACGATGTGTCTAGGGGTGGGAGCTTACCACAGTGGGTCGGAGGTCCCCTGAGGCTACGTCAAGTGTGCAGCGTCCAGTCGAGCTGCCAAGGTGCCATGCGCTTTAGGCCTACCACCACTGGCCAAGGTGGCTGATAACCAGGTCTGCAACGAGGATGCAGAGCAGTAGTGATCTGAGAAGCTCCAGAGCCATTGGGGTGCTAAGATCATTGCGGGACCACGCAGATTTATGTGATCGTTTGCAGGGGTCCGTACCAAGGACGATTGCAGGCATTGAACCCTGCCGGTCCATGGCCCGCTCTTCTCACAACACGGCGACTGCAGAGCCAAGACCGCTTCAACAAACAGCGCTCTTTGAAGTCCACAATGGCTGCCGAGTGCCGTGACAGCATGGCATCGCCTCCCGCAGGCTGCATACAAGTAGTGGTCTTTGCGGAGTGAGTTTGCCGTCATCGTCGACTGACTGGGAACCTTGTTTTCCGGATACGCACGACCAGTATCTGACCTGTTGCATCTTCAGCTGAACCAGTCTACCGGGCCTGCAGCATGCAGTCTCCCGTTGCCCATGCACCAGGCGGCTTGACGTGCCGTGAACAGGTCATGCTCACACGCGTCTCTGATGGCGGGCTCCTCACATTGTCGTATGCCTGAACGCATGCCTTATGGCGAGGGATCGAACGACTGGCTACATAGCGCGTCCCAAGCGGTGAAAGTCTGTTGTCGGGAAAGGATGGGTTGAGGCGACGCTGAGATCAGCGCGATCATGCTAGACCTAGGGGCATCCTGGCCAACGATGGCATGGTTTACATCAGCCCTGCTCGGTAGTACTGAATGGACCTAGCACGGTAAGCATTGAGTAGAGTGGCAAAGGAAGCGTAGAGCGTAGGAGAAGTGTGGTGGATGCTGGATGGAAAAAGATGTGCTGCCTCAGGCGGCCTGTCAGCACCGTCAGCCTCCCATCTCTTCTCATCCCATCCGTCGACCGTCCTTTCCTCTCCCAACGCTCCGAACATTACGGAAGATGGGCGAAATAGCTACCAGCGAAGGCTGGCTCAGCCTACCAGACTCCCGCAAGCTCTACACGAAGACCTGGTTCGCCGCCGTCGATCCACCCAGAGCCCGTATGGCCCTGGTCCACGGCTTCAGCGATCACTGCAACAACTACGGCGTCCTGTTCCCCTCGCTGGCCCAGCAGGGCATCACGGTCCATGCCTTCGACCAGCGAGGCTGGGGCCGGAGCGTCCAGACGCCGGCGCAACGAGGCCGCACGGGGCCGACGCAGCTAGTCATGGACGACATCACGGCGTTCATCAGGAGCTTACCGAAGGGGGACGCGCCTCTCTTCCTGATGGGCCACAGTATGGGCGGCGCTCAAGTGCTGACGTACGCGGCTACCGGGCCCAAGGACGTCCTAGCCGGCATTCGCGGCTTCGTCTGTGATGCGCCTTTCGTCGCCCTTCATCCCTCCGGTCGACCACTCGCGCTCACCGTCATCATGGGACGTCTAGCAGGCAGACTGCTCCCGCATAGACAGATGGTCAACAAGCTGGACGCGTCGAAAATCAGTCGCGACCCTGAAGTGTGCAAAGCGTACGAGGCGGATCCGCTGTGCCACGATACCGGCACGCTGGAAGGCCTGGCCGGTATGCTGGATCGTGCCCACGACCTACAGGCTGGTAAAGTGGTGCTGCCTGAGGGCGTGGGCGAAGGTGGCAAGACCCGGCTATGTAAGTGTCCCCAACCGTGTCTCTTCGCGCGAAGGGCGAGTAGATACTTTGCCTAACTTCCCACAGGGATCGGCCACGGTACGGGCGACCGCATTTGCGACTATCAGGCTTGCCGGGACTATTACGAGAGCGCTGCAGTCGATGACAAGGAAATGCGGGTCTACGAAGGCTGGTACCACAAGCTCCACGACGAGCCCGGCAATGACAAGCACACCTTCGCCGATGATGTCGCAAAGTGGATCTTGGACCGTTGCGACCCAGCGTCCGAGGAGCGAGCCACAGAAGCCAAGTCGAAGCTGTGATCGAAATGACGGTCCAACCTCACATACGCACGGGCCGCAGCCCATGATGGACTGAGGATCCGTCCAAGGCAGGATGTATCACGATGATGACGACGTTCACGCACCGCGTGTGGACATACTGGGGGCCATGAAAATGGTGCGCCCAAATCTGCTCTGCCAGGTGTGCGAGCCACCAAGGGGAAGAGTCTATTGCCCACCGAGACAACTCTCTCGACCGCACTCCACGTTCACGACAATTATGGCCCCGGCGAGCAATACCGGAAGGCACGAATCTGCGCCCCAAGTCGGAACGATGCGACGGAACGCTGGCGGGGGAGTCTAGCGGACAGCGCACATATGTGCTAGCTAGACCAACGCTGTCATGATCCATGAGAACCAACACATCAACGCAGCATCACACACGCATCAAGCCTTGGCGTGCCGCCTCGAAATCCGCACCTCCAAGCCCGACTGCACGACGAAGAAGGTCGAGTGGTACTTGAGGTCGTCATTCGGCTTGATGAGCTCGAATTCGAAGTCGCGGAACAGCAGCGGCAGGGTCTTATTCATCTCCTGCGAAGAGCATTAGCACGCTCACCACAGATCTGCGAGACCAGTACGTACCAGCAATGCGAGATTCTTCCCAATGCAGAGATGGCTCCCACCGCCGAACTGCACACACACACACATCAGCGTCCCTGCCCACCGAAAGTAGTAACAATGGCACAACGAAGCTCACCTGAAACATAAACCTCTCCATATTCTTCCCGTCCCCCTCCAGCCACCGCTCCGGCCGATACACCTTGGCGTCCCGCCCAAACACCTCCGCATCCCGATGCAGCACCCACGCATTCAGCGCCACGCGCGTCCCGCCCGGGACCCGCTTGCCATCGATCTCCGCGCCCTCCGGCGGGACGAGGCGGGTGATGTTCAGCCCCACGGCGGGGCGGACGCGCATGGCTTCCTTCAGGCAGGCTTGGAAGAAGGGCAGGCTCTGCGCCTCGTTCCACTGCGGCATGGCGGAGAGCTGGCCCGCGGCGGTCGCGGCGTCGAGTTCGTTCTTGATGCGGGTGTAGATGGCCGGGTCGCGGAGGACGTGGTGGGCGAAGGACTGCATGGTCGAGGCCGTGGAGTCGGAGCCGGCGAAGCTGGTGCTGCGTTAGCGCTTCGTGTGTGCAAGGGTCTACGATGCGCGGGGGACTCACATGGCGCCGTGGGCGACCGCGAAGACGTCGCCCTCCCTGAAGGCGTCCGGGGCGCGGTCGTGCGCCGCCATGAGCTGGCTCATCAGGTCTTTCCTCCCGGCTTCCAGCTCTTTCGCGCCGATCTTCTTCCGCTTGCCCATCTCTTCCAACGCCATGCGTGTGATCAGGAACTGGCCCGGGTTCAGCCAGGGGATGTACTTCCACAGCGGGTTCCGGCGGAACGCAAAGTCCCACTCAGGTATCTGCCCGATAATCCCGTCGTACCACTGCATGTCGTCGATCGTCTTGATCGCCTTCTCCAGGTCGTAGCCGGCCTCGATGAAGCCGAACTTGCGCGAGAAGGCGATCTCGCCCAGCACATCAAAGGCGTAGTAGTGCAGATAGTCGCCCAGATTGCAGTAGCGGTCCGGACTCTGGCACATGCTGTCCAGCTTCCGGCACAGCTCGCGCTCGGTCTCCTCGATGTACCGGGCGTTCTGGTGCATGGTGGCCATGCTGTACGGGTTGCTGGCGTAGCGCTTCTTGACCGCGTGCACCGCCTCGCGCGTCTCGGTGAAGATGTCCGGGTTCTCGGGCGGGGGGAAGACGGCGTAGAAGTCGGTCTTGTGGAAGCCCTTGCCGGCGGCGAGCACTTCGCGCGCGGCGTTGGGCGAGGCGAAGGAGAGCTCGTTGGGGGCGATGCGGACGATGGGGCCGTAGCGCTCGTGGAGGTGGATGTGGTCGGTCTCGGTCTTGCCGCGGTAGACGCTGAGGACTGTGCATATTATGAGTGGGGAGAGTCTTTGGGGGGGCTCTGGCTTGGATGGACCTACCTTTCCATGCTCGGCTTCCAGACGCCAGGAAGGGCCCCGGGTAGCTCCTCAACGGCGAGGCATACTTGTAGTAGACGAAGCGCAGCACCAGGACCAGTGGCAGCAGGAGGTACCAGTACGCTCGCAGCGTCTTGATGCCCAGCGCGACCCCAGACTCGCTCGACCCTACGAGGTTGGCGGCCATGTTGAGATGGCTATCCAAGCAGAGCAGTGCAGTAGAGAGACTCGAGCAGAGGACCAGATGAAGATGGACGATGACCACTTACCAGCTGCTACGCGCCTGAAGTCGTCCATATCAATACTGGCTGGCCCGTCGGCAGCTGCTTACCTCTCCAGTGCCGTGCCCGACACGCGAGGCGGGCACGCCAATATTGACCCGCGGAATGGCGGCCTCTCTTCGCCATGCTCGCGGGTCCAGTGTGGTTGTTGCTCTCCACCTCTTCGGCAGTTCATCCTGACCAGGCTTGGCAGCGCCGCCGCCGAATGTGGGGGGTGGGGTCGAAGGTGGGACAGGCAAACAGGGTAAGTCCAGTGCGACAGCCGGCAGGGCTCACAGCGGCTTCTCGGCAGGTCGTTGACAACAGGCCGGGCGGAGCGATGAGGTCGTCTTGTGCCGGTGAGAGTGGAGGTGTCTACGCGGTACACATGTGCCTCGATGTACATGTCAGAACTGACGGAAGAGCAAGGGAGCATTCGTTGCGAGGACCATCAAGGACGCGACCCTTCATTGGCTCGGCCATTTCCGGAGCTAATTTCCGTCTCCGGCTAATCCACGGGGTCTGCGCTGCACCAAACCTGGACCCGCCCTCGCGCTCACATTATTGGTCTCGCGGAGATGCTTTCGAGACTCTTTGCAACGGGGAGCGCGACCACAGCATCCCCCACGGCCTGCAACCGCCGCATTGGCCCGGCACATCCCGCTGCTAGCCATTGCAACATGAGCATCGCTCGCTCCCTGGTACATTCATCACGCCACGCCACGGAAGATTGACAGCACCCGGGTGGGTGGACCTGTTCAATCATCGATGCTTACTACCGCCATCCCACATCCAACCCGATGAAGCTATAATCGCAACTACCCTGCTGGAAAGCGATGCGGGACACAACCCTGCCCAACATTCCGCGATGTCTCGAATGTAACCGTTGGCCTCACAATGCCTCAATGGCCTGCCTCAGCACCTCCAGCCCCCTCTCACTCACCCCATCCCCCCCCTCCTCCCCCTCGCCCTGCTCCCGCAAGATCCACGCCACATCACTCAGCACCCCCAGCGGCAACCACGTGCGCTCCCGCGCCTTCTCCACACTCTCCCGGATCCGGCCCGTGTGCTCCCAGCTCTGCGCCGCCTCCTC
>JAWDJV010010025.1:0-11326 GCA_033119285.1 Teratosphaeriaceae sp. CCFEE 6253
CACTGCGCGGAGAAGCTGGGCATCCCGCTGCACGTCATGTTCACCATGCCCTACTCGCCCACGCAGGCCTTCCCGCACCCCTTGGCCAACATCCAGTCCTCGAACGCGGACCCGAATCTCACGAACTACATGACCTACGCCCTCATCGACATGCTCACGTGGCAGGGCCTCGGCGACATCATCAACCGCTTCCGGGAGAAGAGTCTCGGGCTCGAGCCCATCAGTCTCGTCTGGGCGCCGGGGATGCTGCAGCGGCTACGCATCCCGCATACATACTGTTGGTCCCCTGCGCTCATCCCGAAGCCGAAGGATTGGGGTCAGCATATCAGCATCTCGGGCTTCTTCTTCCTCAATCTCGCGTCGAACTTCACGCCGGAGCCGGATCTCCAGGCGTTCCTCGATGCGGGGCCGCCGCCAGTGTACATCGGGTTTGGGTCCATCGTGCTCGACGATCCCAACGAGATGACCAAGCTGCTGTTCGAGGCTGTCCGGCAGTCGGGCCAGCGCGCGCTGGTGTCCAAGGGCTGGGGCGGGATGGGCGCGGATGAGCTGGGCAAGCCCGATGGCGTCTTCATGCTGGGTAATGTGCCCCACGACTGGCTGTTCAAGCACGTCTCGTGTGTGGTACATCATGGCGGCGCCGGCACCACGGCTGCGGGTATCACTGCTGGACGACCTACCGTGATCGTACCTTTCTTCGGCGATCAGCCATTCTGGGGCAGCATGGTGGCGAGAGCTGGCGCTGGACCGGAACCCTTACCGCATAAAGAGCTCACGCCCGAGACACTGGCCGAGGCGATCCACTTCTGTCTCAAGCCGGAGAGCCAAGAGCGCGCCCAGGAACTCGCCGACCGGATCGCGAGCGAGAACGGCAGCGCGGTGGGCGCGCAGAGCTTCCACCAGTACCTGGACGTCGACAAGCTGCGCTGCAACGTCTCCCCGGGCCGCACCGCGGCGTGGCGGCTGAAGCGCACGCAGGTGAAATTGAGCGCCATGGCGGCGTGCACGCTGGCCAACGAGGGCCTGCTGGATTTCAACGACATCAAGCTCTTCCGGCCGCGCGAGTACGAGGTCGACGAGGGGCCGTGGGATCCCATCTCCGGGGGCGCTACGGCGCTGGTGAGTACCATGGGCACAATGATGATGGGGGTGGCGGATATGCCCATCGACACGCTCAAGGCGCTGCATATCCACCCGGACATGGCCAAGAAGCGCAAGTCCACCGACGCGGAGGGCTTGTCGGGCGCCTCGTCGGAGTCGGAACGGAGCTCAGGGGAGGGCGGGAAGTCGTCCTCTATGGCAGACGATAAGAGCACGTTGTGGTCGGGCCGGGATGGCTCGGTCAGCGACAGCCTCGTCACGAGCGGGTCCAGCACGCCGGCCAGCAGCCGCACGAACTCGACGTTCAATGTGCAGGAGAGCCTGGCACGGATCCAGACACCACCTACACAGCTCTCGCCGGGCAAGAGCGGCATCCCGGCCTCCCTGGCCGCCGCGCTGCAAGGCCAGCTCGACAAGCCCGGGCGCACGCGCTCGCGTTCCGCCAGCCGCTCCAGCAAGGGCGGTGGCGCGCCAGAGTCGTCCAAGCCCGGCGGTAGCGGCGAGAACATCATGGACACCGCCATCGACACCAGCAAGGGCATCCGCAAGATCGTCGGCGCCGGCTTCAGCTCGCCGATGGACTTCACCATGGGCCTGGCCAAGGGCTTCCACAACGCGCCCAAGCTCTACGGCGACGAGACGGTGCGCAAGCCCGACCAAGTCACGGACTTCCGCTCCGGGATCAAGGCCGCGACGCGCGAGTTTGGCTTCGGCATGTACGATGGCATCACCGGGCTCGTTACGCAGCCCATGCGCGGCGCAGCGAAGGAAGGACCGGCGGGGTTCATCAAGGGCATCGGGAAGGGGATCGGGGGCATCGCGCTCAAGCCCGGCGCAGCCATCTTCGGGATCCCGGGGTACACGATGAAGGGCGTGTACAAGGAGATGCAGAAGCGCTTCGGCAGCAGCGTGCAGAACTACGTCATCGCCGCGCGCACGGCGCAGGGGTACGACGAGTGGCAGGCCAGCACCGCGGAGGAGCGGGCGGAGATTGTGGGGCGGTGGCAGGAGCTGCAGCGGGACCTGAAGAAGAAGCGGAACCCGGATGAGATTGTCAAGGAGATCCTGGAGGAGCAGCGGCGGAAGAAGCATGAGATGTTGGTTCGGTTGCGGGAGAGGGTGGGCTCGGATGGCGGGGACGACGGGGCGAGCACGGCCACGGCTGGGGGGAGTCGGTGGAAGTCCGCCATGATGCCGGGACGCAGTCGCAGCGGCGCGGCGAGCACGAGTCAGGGGTCCGGCACAGCGAGCGCGCCGAACGCGCAGCAGCTGGCGCATTCGCGGACGGCGACGCGGCCGGGCGAGGACGAGGTCGAGGATGAGGAGCTGAAGGAGGCGATCCGGCGCTCGGTGCAGGAGACGTCGCGGGGCGACGCGGGGGAGGACGCGGAGGTGGCGCGGGCGATGGAGGCCAGTATGGCGGAGGTGGAGCGGGCGCGGACGCAGAGATCGGGTGATGCGATGGATCCGCCGGAGGTGCCGCTCGATGACGAGTTGGAGCGGGCGCTGGCGGCTAGTCTCAAGGAACACCGGGGTCTGCGGGCCGAGAGCGAGGACAAGTGGGATCGCGCGCCGGATGCGGAGGAGGACGAGGGGTATGAGACGACGAAGAGCCGGACGCGCGGTCCTCCACCTGCGTTGCCCAGCCGGCAGTCGACTGCTTACGGGAGCGACTCGCAGTCGACCGTGTACGACAGCGGGCATCTAGCGGGGACCACGCGGGAGGAGTACCAGCAGCAGGGTCAGCACGCGGACAGCAAGACGCAGCAGGAACGCACGGAGGAGGAAGTCGTGCTGGCGTACGTCAAGAAGCAGAGCCTGCTCGAGGAGCGGCATCGGCGGGAGGCTGCTGGGGCCGGGGCACAGGGGAGAGCGCCGCAGGCGGACGAGGATGAGAGTGAGGATGAGGACGTGCGGAAGGTGGCGGGGATTAGTATGCAGGATAATGAGTAGGAGGGGGGATGGCATGGCGTATGGTGGCGAGAGAGACTGTGTTCAGACCCGCGATGCTCTCATGAGATACCCCTTATGCAGTATGATTCGTCCATGAGACTTGGTCTTGCTCGTCTGTGACTGCCGAGTATTGTCTTGGGGTGAGCTGCGCCAAGAGGTCTTGACCAGGCTTGCTCGCGCTTCACAGCGCTTGTCCAACTTGTTGACAACGCTTGGATCTTCGAGTGACCACCAACAACTTGGAAGGCTTCAGAGTTTCACCCAGCATGACCGCGCCGTTGACGATACCACGCCATGACGTTGCAGCCATACGACGTAGGTAAACAATTGGTAACGTACTTCCATACCTTCTCCTCTGTCACCTCCGACATCCTCTCGGGTACATCTGCACATCTTTCGAAATGGCACGCTCATTCGCCGGTCTCTTAATTCTGGCCTCGCACACACTAGCACAGACCGAACAGCCGCTGTACTCGACTACGCCTTCGGCCCCCTAGAGCATCTGGCCGGCATCGCACCCTACTTCGAGCCGGCCGACCAACCACGCGACCCTTCGCCACCGCAGGGCTGCGAAGTGACCAAAGCGGCGTATCTCGTGCGGCACGCGGCGATCAACGCCAACGACTTCGACTACGAGTCCTACCTCGGCCCCTTCGCGGCGAAGCTGCAGAACAGCACCATAGACTGGAGCACGATCCCCAGTCTCTCCTTCCTGGCGACATGGCAGGAACCGACGATCAAAGAAAAGGAGCGCGTCACGCGCACGGGGAAGCTGGAGGCCGCGCAGCTGGGCGTGCAGATTTCTTACCGCTATCCGGATCTGCGACTCCCCAAGCGCGTCTGGGCCAGCAGCGCCGAGCGCACGACCGTCAGCGCCGAGGCGCTCATCCGGGGGCTAGAAATGGAGGACGGCGAGATTGAACTCGTCAGTATCTATGAGAGCGAGGAGAGTGGCGCGGACAGTCTGACGCCGTATGACGCGTGCCCGGCGTATTCCTCGTCCGCGGGCTCGGAGCAGTCGAAGGCGTATGTGCAGCGCTACACCGCGCCCATCCTCGCCCGTTTCCGGGCAATGGCGCCGGGGTTCAATTGGACGATGGCGGATGTGGTGGGGATGCAGGAGTGGTGCGGGTATGACACGGTGATCCGCGGCAGCTCGCCCTTCTGCTCGCTGAGCTTGTTCGGCCCGGACGAGTGGCTGCGGTTCGAGTACGCGCAGGACATCATGTGTAAGTGAACGGCGAGTCCATCCGGGGCAAGGTGGTCATGCTGACCGTCCTACTCTAGACCACTACAACACCGGCTACGGCTCCTCACTCTCCGGTACCATCGGCCTCCCCTGGCTCAACGCCACCCTGAACCTCCTCGCCACACCCCCGACCAACGACGACCAGGACCTCTACATCTCCTTCACGCACCGTGAGCTCCCCCCCACCGTCCTCGTGGCCCTGGGCCTCTTCAACAACTCCGCCCTCACCGGCGCCAACGACATCAACGCCACCATGCCCCTCGACCAGATCAATTACCACCGCCGCTGGGTCAGCTCGTACATCCTGCCGTTCTTGACTAACATCGCCATCGAGAAGATGAACTGCTCGGCATCATATGGCTACCAGAACGTCTCGGATCCGACGTTCTACCGCGTGCTGGTGAATCGCAGCCCGCAGACACTGCCGGGCTGCTTCGACGGACCACTGGAGAGCTGCTCCGCGGCGGGGATGGGAGACTTTTTCAAGGGCAGGACGGAGATGTTTGGCGGGTTCGGGGAGGCGTGTGGGGTGGAGTATGGGAACTCGACGGATGTGCTGGGCATCTACTCGCGGAATCTCACGGGCCAGGCGGTCGGGAGGTGATGCGTATAGGAGCCGTACGCGTTTGAGTGCTAGTCATGTAGCGTGGAGTCCTCGATCAGGCCCGGCATACAGTCTCACCTTCCACGTTCGAGGAGAAGACTACGCTTGCGACGCCTCTGAGTGCGGCCCAACGCAGCTCATTCCACGTTCCGAACCACGGCATCAGAGACAATATGTCGTTTTCAATTGCCCGGGCTGGCGTCAATAGCACACGCACGGTGACGCTGAAGAAGACCGCTGTACATGCATATGTGACTTGGGGACCATGAGTCGACCAGGGAGACACCGCCACTGCATGACTCATCGTATGCGCCTCCCGCGTATCCTCACACTCATGAGAGACAGCAAGATAGGGATGTCACTTCCAAAATCTGGCAACTGGCAACGATGCAGATCCAGCAGCCTGACGCGCCCCGAAGGCAGTCCGCGCCACGGCAGACTACGACCATAGACCCGAGCCGGCCCTCCTTGGTCACCCTCGATACAGACGTCCTGGTCCTGATCGTCGACCTCTCCCAAGCCACGAGCCCCGCGTCCGCGCGCGCGCTCGCGCGGGTCTGCGCCCTCATGCACGCCATCGCGCAGCCCAGCCTCCACCGCTCCCTCGCGCTGCACGTCGGCCCACCCTCCCCCACCCGCACCCACACGGCTGCTTGCCTCCGCCAGATCGCAAGCCGCGCCCTGCTCCCCTCGATCCGCACCCTGCGCCTCGTCGGCGGTATCCCGCACGACACCGCCACCCTCGCGACACTATGCGGACTCCTGCCCCTCATGACCGGTCCGCGCGAGCTCCGCTATCCGCAGCCCCTGCTGCCCCCCGAACTCCTCGCAGCGCTGCACGCGCCCTCCTGCCCGCCGCTGCTGCGCCTGCACCTCCCGTACTGGTGCTTCGGCCGGTACCGGGGCGGCGGGCCGGAAAGTCTGGTCCAGATGGCCGGGAGCCGGCATCTGGGCTCGCTGGACGTCAAGGTGGAGTACACGACCGCGGAGCAGTGCCGGGAGTCGACGCGGGACGTGAAGCGCGTGCTGCTGTCGTGCCCCAACCTCCAGTCGCTGACGTTGAATGTTGGACTTGGCATGCATGGCTGTGTACGTATTGCGTGGAAGCACGGCGTGTGATGCTGACGAAGCGCAGACGCGGTTGACCCCACCCACGGAGTACTGCGGCTTCGGCTTCGTCGACGGCGAGCGCCCCCCTGCCCTGACAGCGCTGAACATCGTCGAGTATCCCTTCTGTGGCGAGGGCCTGATGAACGGGTCCGAGTACCGCCCTGGTCCCAGCTTCTCCGGTCACAGCCGCGAGGTGGCGTACTGGCGGGACACGTTCGACTGGTCGCGGCTCACGCGGCTCAGCACGTCGTCAGCCAACTTCCCGCTGCAGCTGATGCCGAAGCTGATAGCACTGGAGGAGGTGAGCATCGGGCGTATCCGGGATGGCGGGAGCATTGCCCCGTTCCTCCAAGACGTCCCATCGGCGCTGCGGAGTATCAGCATTCCAGAGTTGAGAGATATTCATGGCGTCCTGGACGCGATCGCCAGACACGGGGACTCGTTGCGGACGTTTCGTGTCCACCGCCAGGGGGGTTCGCGTGAGCCGTGGAACGACAGGGCAGTCAACGCGCAGCAGCTGTGGGAGCTGCGGCGTGCCTGTCCACGCCTGCAAGAGCTGGGCATCGACCTCTGTCGCGGCGATGACTGGCCCTGGGAGGCGCTCGACGCGCTCGCCAGTTTTCCCTGCCTGCGCCAGCTCGATGTGTGGTTTGAGCTGAGGCTAGGTCAAGAGGGAGAGGCGCGCGAGCCGGTGATGACCTTCCAGGCCGCGGCGAGGTTGTTCGCGTACCTCCGAGCTCGGGCGCGGCCTCTATTCAGCGTCCTCCGCATTCACCCCGGCCCACCGCGGATCATGCGGGGAGCCCGGAACCGAGCGCGGGCGTTAGAGCGCAGCGCGACGTTCGTCTGCGAGGTGTGCGAGCGAGACGACGAGGCCGCCGCGGACCGGTACCGGGTCGACTGCCCTGAGTTGAGCGCGAGGGACGACGAGGTGGACGCGAAGGTGGCTGAAGCGCGGCGTGCCGTCGAGGCGGGGGAGAGCACCCTGGCGATCGCCTTGGATGGATTCCCGATGCGTAGCGAGTAGGCCGCATCAGATTGCGCCCGGCTGCGCACGCAGTATCCGAGTGCAGAGTCTCGCAATTCCGGGCGGCTCCCGTTGCAATTCCATGCGAGCCTCTTGGCGATGAGCCGCAGCGCGATGCCAATCGCGGGATGTAGTCTGGTGCACATGGGCTCAGACACAGCATGTCCGAGACTGTCAGAGCCTTGTCTAGCCTTCGAATGCACCTCGGACGACCTACAATATCACAGATGTGTCAGTCAGCAAGCAGCATGAACACCTCACCAGGCCTACGGCGAGCCTACCTCGACCACCCTCCCATCAATCTTCCCGCCCGCAAACAAGTCGGCCATCATATCCATCTCCCGCCGCGCCGCACCCAGCTTATGCACCATCGTGAAGTTGAGGTTCTCCAGGACCCACGTCTGCAGCTCCCGCCCCTGCAGCTCTGGCGCGAACAGATCCGGGAAGTCCAGCAGCGCGCCCCAGATGCCCACGGAGGAGATGCCCACGGCGTCCATGCCCGCCAGGCTCGCGCCGAGGGTGTACTGCCAGGACTTGAAGAGGTTGCTGACGGTGCGACTGATGGTACTGGGCGAGATATCGAGGCGGTCGCTGGGCGGGGAGATCGTGTTGAGGGTGCGACACAGCCGGAACAGCAGCAGCCGCGCGGCCCAGAAGTACATGGCCGCGTCGTATTGCGCGGCACAATCGAAGGCGTACTGATGCGTGATATGTCAGTCTCTTGATGATAAGTCGCGGGCATGATGTGAAATGAAAGGACGGATGTGCAGTGAGACGGATTGTACAGGATCTAAGACTGTACAGGTGAGCAGGGCTTGCGAGAGATGTACGTACCGACGTAGGCGTGATCTTCCGATCCCTCGCATGTTGAGTCTCTGTGGTGCGGATCCGCGTCATGAACGCCACCTCGGCATCGATCTCGTTCAGCTCCAGTAGATGCATCGCCAGATCCGCGGCCTTGGCTGCATCGTCTGCGGAGGCCGTGGCCCGGACCCTGCGGACCAAGACGATGAGCGTGGGCAGACGCAGGAAGAGCTGGTGACTGCACCACCGGACTGCGACAATTACGGGATCCAGGTTCGTCCGCCCCACGGGTTCCAGCGAGTGACAGAGGGGGTCGTCAAAAGGGGACACGACGCCCATGAGACAGGGCCGGAGGAACGTGACCGTCCACGAGTCGTAGTAGATCGCCGCAATGATGTTGCTCTTCAACGCCCTCGGCTGCGGCCCGCGGGCGGCGAGGATGTGGTACAGGGCCTTGAGGTGCTGGTGCGTGGACGTGCTGCCGGGTGAGAGCAAGCGCTCCACCAGCGCCAGCAGCGCGACCACCACCGCTGTGTCGTCCAGCAGGTAGCTGCGCGGCGCCGCAATGTCGGCGCGCAGGTGCACCAGCGCCTCGGTGTAGGGCCGGAGCGAGCTGTTCACCGACCCGGTGTAGCGCGTCGCGGCGTACTCCTGGGCTTTGACGAGGGCCGTCGCCGCCAGGTCCAGGGTCACGCTGTGACCGATCCGCGAAGCGACGAAACCCGGCCATCTCTCCTCTAGCTTAATGCTTCGGAGAGAGTGCGTAAACTGCGCGGCTAGGTGATCCAGCGACGACGTGGGCATGCGGACGATGTCAAGGACGAAGATGTCGCCCGCGCTGTCGATGGGGAGGACCTCCACGTGACGGCGGCGACTTCGGGCGCAGACGAGACGACATTGCTGAGGACTCCTGCTGCCGTACTGCTCTCGGAAGCCGGGCGGCGTGGGTGGACGGGCGGAGCTGGTCTTCGATGCCTCGTCGGGCTCATCAGCCTGCATATGGACCCGACCAGGACTCTGGCGCGGCGCTGAGCACCGCGCACTGGGGATAGTACATGGGGGCACTTATGTACTCGGTTAGTGATGACAAGACGGAAGGCGCTGTCTCGAACATTCGCTACCGAGCGGGACCTCAGCCATGCGCCAAGGCTGATCCTCCATCTGTGTGAACGCCACCGAATGGATGACAAAGGCGGCGTGTCACGCAATACAGCCGGCACGATGCCTTTGGCACCGTCACATGCTCTCACACCTAGACTCCATCTTCCCCCTTAGTCGTAGCAGGATGCAGCGCACAGATGCTACGCCATGACCGGGCATAGGAGTAGTGATCCGTACACTGCTTCCAGCTAGACATGTGGACGTCTGGGGTGAAGGCTCCCATACTCTGACTCGGGTAACCTACAAGATGCTTGACACCGGCTCGATGGACCCTCCCGAGCCTGCCAAGGTGTCCTCCGAAGCGACTACGATGACTCGAGTAGCTCTGCCAGCTCAGAGGCCCCAAATGCCGTTCCGGATCCACCAATCAAGGGATCGCAGTACTAGCGGTCCGACTCTGCTCGGCGGACCAGGCCGTCCAATAATGCCAGCGCCAATGGCATCCCAGTGGCCGACGATATGAGGTCGTTCACTACGCGGATCGCACGTGCCGGAGTCAGACCGCAGCGAGTCGTCGGACTCCCATCTGATCATGTCCCCTGTCGACCAAGAGTACAGTACTCGGCCCAGGCACCCACCGTCGATCACCCGCATCGTCACTGAGACTGCCAGATGACTTTCCGTTGTGGTGTGAGATCACGTGTCAGGTGCTATCAACCTTCTCCGTCACGCTGACCTGTCGCCAGACAGTCGTGCAGGGCGATCAGTCCATGACCGCCGTCAGGTCCAACATCATCGCTATCGCCGTCTGGGCGCACGCCCCTGCAGTACAGGTATCCATCGTGTTCAGGTCACGGCCGACCCTCTTCGTGGCGTGGCCTGACCAGCAGGAGGGCTCGATCGATCGCCGAACGGCAGCTGCCAGACGTCCGTCGGCGGCGCCGTGCTCCTCCCAGCAGCTCGCAAGCTACGTCCATCCGTGTTCCGTCGATCCACCTGCGTGTGCGCCGAAGACTCATCACCAAACCCCGCCACCTGTCCCAACCTTCGGCGATACCGCTCATAGCCCTCCCCCAATCTTCTGAGAATCTGGCCCCGATGCCACAGCGAGGTGCGTGCGCCGCGGCGTACCCACACCACCGACCTCTCATCTCGCCCGGGCCAGCAAGCAAGTCGACAACGCCGTATGACACGGCCGGCGAAAGGCACTCCGGCCACGCCCTCGCTATTGAACATGCGCGTCCAGCCGACGTGAAGCAGGGATGGCAGGCCAAGGTTCACCGCCACTCCGCTCAATTCATCCGATCCACCACCTCCTCCCCCCGGAGCCAGCGGCCCGCGTTCGCCGCCTGCTCCTGATACCACCGATGGATCGTCCCCGCGTTCGCGTACCCCATATGCGGGCTCATCACGACCTCGCTCTTCGCCCACTCGCCCACGCGCCGCCACGGGCTGTCAGCGGACAGCGGCTCCTCCCAGTAGACATCAAGCGCGGCGCCGCGGATCCCGCCCGCCTTCAGCACGTCCACCAGCGCCGCCTCGTCGACCAGCGGGCCGCGGGAGGTATTGACCAGGACCGCCCCGCGCTTCATCCCCGCCAGCTCCTCCGCGCCCACGACGTGCCGCGTCCGCGCGGAGAGCACGAGGTGCAGACTCACGACGTCCGCGCGCGCAAACAGCTCCGCCTTCCCCACCGCCTCGAACGTGCCCTCGGGTAGCCCGGCCTCCACCGCCGCGGCGTCGGCTTTCGCCTGCGTGAGATTCTCGCTCCACGCCAGGACCCCCATCCCAAACGCCAGCACGCCGACCCGCGCTACCCCGACGCCCAGTTTCCCGAGCCCGACGATGCCTAGCGTACGGCCCGCGACGGGGACCATGAGCCCGCTGTGCCACGCCCCGCCACCATCCGTCCGCAGCGCGGCGTCGTCCCGCGGAATCCGGCTCAGCAGCGCGAGCGTCAAGGCCCAGTTATGCTGCACCACCGAACTATACCCCTTGGGCGGCGGGAGCTCCGGCAGCGCAGCCAAAGACTCCTGGTCACTAGGAGCCTCGCCCTTCGTCCCCGTCACGGTGACCCCGAGGGCCGAAGCACGGGGGAGGTCAATCGACGCATTCCGCGCGCTGGCATTCAGCAACAACTTCAGATTTGGCAGGCGCTCGAGGAGCGCCGCGGGGAAGGGCGTGCGCTCGCGCATGGTGGAGAGGATCGCGTAGGGCTCCAGCTGCGCGACGAGGGCGTCCAGGCCGGCAGGGGTGGTGGGGTCCAGGGTCGAGGGGAAGGCGTCGATGCGTTGCAGGCCGGGGATGGCGGCGAAGTGCTGGCGCGCGGCGTCGGCGTAGTCGTCTAGGATGGCGAGGCGGGCTGTACGGGGGGTGG
>JAWDJV010010026.1:0-11323 GCA_033119285.1 Teratosphaeriaceae sp. CCFEE 6253
GGGTGGCGTCGAAAGGCGTCGCCCGCCTGCCACCTTTGCGCGCATTGCGTACTTGAGCCTGTAATTACGGCCTCATGATATGTTCAATCACAGACATTATAAGCGCACAGACATCTGCCGCACGCCAATCCCTTGTGATGTGTGACGACTCCCGAGGTCGAAGTGTCCATAAGCCATGTGAGCGTGTCACTTCGCTACTGACGGAGGCGGTAAGTTGACAGGACAGCACACCTCAAAGCCGGACAAGGCTGTCATGACTCACCACGTACGGAGGTATGGGATCGCCAGACGGCGGCCTGACAAGCGCGCATACCGATGAAACGCAATCTAACGTAGTCGCATTGATTACGCATAACGATCTACGCCCAGCAAGGCCACCTCTTCTACGTGTGCGTTCTTGCCGAGCGTCCTCAGCTCGACGCCTTCCTCGCCAGCCGTGAACTGCGATTGCTCCCGAAGCTTTGGTCCAGTATTGATGCGACCACGATGACCTATCGTCTCCGAGAGACGAGCCATGCCAGCGCCTTTCAGCATTGCCTCCAGCTCATCGTTCTCTAGCCCTTGCGCGCCATGCCCGACCGCCGCGTGTACAGCCTCCGCGATCTCCAGAGCGGCGCTGATCGTGCCCAGGCGTCTCGTGTCTTGACTGTCGGACCGGCGGTTGAACTTCGCGTCCTGCCAGAGCGCAAAGGTCACCAAGGCAAACACGTATGTCAAGATGAGGAATGCGAGCACCAGTAGAAACGAGAAACCCCATCGGTACGTCTGCAGCGGCTGGCAGACGCCTCCCTGCACTACCTCCGCCTCGGTAAAGTTGCGATTCCCGGCAGGTCCCTCGTACCAGAGCGCAGTCTTGACTGAGAGTCCCGAGCGCACGTAGTGGATCAGGCCAGCGACCGGGACGGTGACATTGGCGGTGATGGGCATCATCGCCACGCTTTTAGCTTGGTAGGACGTCATTGCGGATGCGATGGTGGGCAAGGCGAGGACGTAGAGGGTCGCGAAGACAAAGGCGATCGAGGTCCATACGCGCCGCTAAGATGGCCGTCTCCACGAATGCCGCGCTCCAGTCTCTCGGGCGTAGACGTACAGGGACCGGACTGTAGTGGGCTGGAACGCCACAGCGGTGTACTCGGCGTACGTGACTGGCTGTCCCTCCATCGACAGGAGCAAAGATTGGCTGAACGCTTTATACGTGATCCACGCGGCGAGGGCTTGCCCGCAGCGGCTGAAGAGCAGATCCCACAGGACATCGATGAGTTTCGCCGTCGTGAAATCGAGGTTGCCGAAGCCCAGGGTGACGGAGAGGAAGTAGTCGGTGCGCCATTGGCTGGGGGCGTTGAAGAGGAAGACCTGGTTATTGGGGTCGCAGCCAGATGTGTCGCCTCGCCCGGAGATGGAGGAGACGGAGATGACGGCTCCGAAGGTCAGGATGAGGGGGAGGAAGGCACCTAGGAGGGTTGGCAGGACGAGGTCGGATGGCTCTTCTCGCCAGTGGTGGGGTTTCCGGTCAGCGGACACAGCTGGCATGGCTGTCGTACGGTGACGATGTGTGAAGCCGCTGTGCTTCTCGATGGTCACCTCACGGCCGAGTCAATGCACGAGGATGGCAACTCTCCTGGGATGGGGGCCTGTCTTGACAACGTTCTGCCACCACCTCACTGGGAGGGAAACAAACAAGGACACGACATAGTCCACTTGCACGAAGCGAGGTTCTTGATCAATACTGTAGACACAGCGCCACGATGCCTGCCAAGCCCTTCCTGCGCGGCTGAGTCCAGAGGCAGTCTGGTAGGCGCAGTGTATCAGGATAGATGCGTGTGCATGCCATCTCCTGCAGCGTTGCTCAGTCGCCTCAAGAACGCCATTGGCGGCTCGTACTATCGCCGCAGCTGACGCGCAACTGTGACAAGCTACAATGAGGATGTGTCTCAGAGAGAGGAAGCGGAGTGGTGAGACGGCGACGGCTAGGCGAAGTGGTTACCTTGCCTGAGGCTGCACTCTTGCAACATCCGAAAGGTGGCCATAGAAACAATTTATGAAAGAGCCACATTGCAACTCCCACATTTGATAGAAGACATAACTCGACTGGATCGCAAGCCTCTGACCCTAGCGATCATCGAGTCTTATCGACCCGTCATGACACCCTAAGTCTGCTAAGGGAGACTGCTCTATCAAGCCCCATATCGTCCGGTTCTTCTCGACACACCATGATGCCTCCGGGTCGACGGCGAGGCGGGGTGCTATCGCCTGCCATGGTACTCCTTGCCCTCTTCCTCCTGTTTGCTACGACCACCTCCGCGGCAGGATCAGTCCTGGGACTGGATTTCGGGACGCTGAACCTCAAAGCAGCTCTCGTGAAGCCTGGAATACCTCTCGAGATCGTCCTGACGAAGGACTCGAAGCGGAAAGAGACAGCCGCTGTGGCGTTCAAGCCAAATCGAGACGGCAAGAACCAGATCATCACCGAAGTTGGGACGTTTCCCGAACGGGTCTATGGCGGCGATGCGTTGGCGCTGCAGGGCAGGATGCCTGGCGAGGTGTTCCCCAATCTGAAGCCGCTCCTAGGCTTGTCGTCAGATGGGTCCAGCGATGTGGTGGAGATCTATGGCAGTCGGTACCCGGCGGTCCAGGCAAAGCAGGCCAAGGAGGTGGGCACGGTAATGATCAAGAGCTCGGCCTTCATTGATCAGGAGCCGCCGTGGTCGGTGGAGGAGCTATTGGCCATGGAGTTGGTGAACGTTCGACGGAACGCGGAGGCTTTGGCAGGTAAGGGTTCGAATGTGGAAGATGCGGTGGTTACGGTCCCACCATTCTACACTGCAGATGAACGACGAGCTATTGGGCGCGCGGCGGAGCTAGCAGGCTTGAATGTCAACGCTATGATCACGGACGGTCTGGCGGTGGGCTTGGACTATGCAAAGAGTCGGACGTTTCCAGAGGTGACCAAGGGCGAGAAGCCGGAGTACCACATCGTCTTTGATATGGGGGCTGGCTCTACCACGGCAACGTTGCTGCGATTCCAAGGGAAGAGCGTGAAGGACGTAGGCCGCTACAATAAGACGGTACAGGAAGTCGCTGTTCTGGGCACAGGCTGGGACCGGACACTGGGTGGAGACAGCTTGAATCAGGTCGTGGTGGACGACTACGTACACAAGCTCCTGACGAAGCCAGTGCTCAAGAGTCGTGGCATGCAGATGGATGAGGTGAAGAGCAATGGCAGGCTCATGTCGAGACTCTGGAAGGACGCGGAGAAGGCGAGACAGGTGCTCTCCGCAAATTCGGAGACGACCAGTTCGTTCGAGGAGATCATGCCTGACATCGACTTCCGTGTCAAGCTGACACGCACTGACTTCGAGGATCTGACCACTTCGTTCGCAGATCGAGTGGACGGCCCGATCAAGGACGCCTTGGCCGTCGCTAAGATGAGTATGAAGGACATCGACAGCATCATTCTCTTCGGTGGTGCAGTCCGTACGCCTTTCGTACAGCGAAAGCTGGAAGCTCTGGCAGGTGGAGCGGCAAAGCTGCGATCGAACGTCAACGCGGATGAGTCGGCAGTCTTCGGCGCGGCATTCAAGGGCGCTGGCTTGAGCCCGAGCTTCAAGGTCAAGGAGATCCGCGACTCTGATGTTGCCGGATACGCGGCGGGCATGCTATACATGGATGCTGGAAAGGAGAGGCGGCAACAGCTCTTCGCTGCTACTTCGCCTGTCGGCAGTGGTGCTCCTACGAAGCAGGTGTCGTTCAAAGACAAGGCGGACTTCAGCTTCACGTTGTACCAGACCGTCGACGGTGCTGAAAGGCCAGTCGCAAATGTGCAGACGTCGAATCTGACGGCGAGCGTCAAGGAGCTGGAGACGAAGTTTGGGTGTGGTACCAGCGACATCTCGACCAAGTTCAGCGTCAAGCTGAGCGCTGTCAATGGCTTACCGGAAGCGCTGAGCGGAGGGGTCAGTTGTGAGGTCGAAGGCACTGTGAAGAGCGGCTCGGTCATGGACACCGCGAAGGATTGGCTGGGGCTGGGAAAGAAAGACCAGGAGCCGTTGAAAGACGAGGACGAGGGACCGATTGAAGAAGTCAATGCGGCGACCTCAGCCTCCTCGTCTTCATCTTCGAAAACATCGAGCGGTGCATCGACGAGTAGCTCGAAGGTGCCGGAGAAGCCAAAGAAGCGCATTGAGAGTGTCTCGATCGCCTTCACCACATCTACCCAGGGCAACCCACAGCCGTCGCCTGAGCAGCTAAGGCGCATGCGTGACCGACTCGCAGCATTTGATCGATCGGATCGTGCACGTCTCTCTCGCGAGGAGGCGCTGAACGTGCTTGAAAGCTATACATATAATGTGCGCGACTTCCTGGGCAACGAGGACTACTCTTCTGTCGGCACCGACGCCATGCGTAAGGAGATCAGCAAGGTTCTTGACACGACTCGATCGTTCATGGACAGCCCAAAGGACATTACCAAAGCGACGGAAGAGCTACTCAAGGACAAGCTCAGTAGCCTCAGGAAGCTGGTTGAGCCGGTCAAGACAAGACGAAAGGAAGAGCTCGCGCGCCCGGAGAAGGTGGAGGCGCTTCGCTCGAGTCTTGACCAGACGCAGAAGTTCGTCGAGATGGTCCGCGAGCAAGTCGACAAGGCGGCCACGGCATCGAGCAAAGCAAGCGTTCTAGAAGCCAGCAAATCCGCAGAAGCGGCTGCGAACACGCAGACCGCGGCGCCTTCCCCAAGCGATGAGTTCGCAGATCTAGACGATGCCGAAGACGCTTCAACGACGTCGACCACCAACGCGCCGAAGTATTCGGAGCCAGCCGACTTTTCGCCCTACTCCTCCGCGGACCTCGAAGAGCTCGAGTCCGTTTACGAGAAGGCGAATGCCTGGCTGCGCGAGAAGGAGGCTGCACAGGGCAAGCTCCAGTCGCATGAGGAGCCCGTGCTGCTGGTCAAGGATATCGAGGCCCAGGCCAGCAAGCTCAGTAGTGCGATGACGGACTTGGTGTACAAGAAGATGCGGCAGCAGAGCAAGAGCAGCTCGTCGACCAAGAAGACGCCGAAGACGAGCAAGACGAAGTCCGTCAAGAGGCCGTCGGCGCGGACGAGCGCGGCTGGGACGGATGGTGAGGAGGCGTCGGCGACGAAAGGCGCGAAGCCGGCGGTCTTCACCTTCAATCCGGGGGAGGAGATGCCCAGCCAGGAGGAGATTCTGAGGAAGGTGAGAGAGGCGCAGGATCGGGGAGCAGAGACGACGATGGGAAAGCCGAAACACGACGAGCTATAGATGGCGGTCGATAGAATAGATGAAAGTATTGCTGCCAATGATCTCGACCGCGTCGTCGCCGCCCCCGCAAGCGGATGGCAGCCCTATGGACCTCTCCGTAGACGACATCGTTAAGGCATTAACGGTTCCACATATGTACGACCCGGTGTATTGGCTAATCACTTAATTGTTAAAGTAACGATACGTGTTGCCTATGGACGCTCCTTAACTGCTATATAGCGGGTAGAAAGGTCTAGTTAGACATAGAGAGGAGTCTATATATAGAACGTAGTTAGAAGGTTCTTGTCTAGTATCTTTTGCCTTACGCCTTACGTATATAATACTCTCCTTAATATAGGTATTTACTAGCTATATTGTCTAAGTATAGGCCTATAAATTAGCTATCTTTAGTCTAGAAATAAGAATAAGGAAGTACTATTTATAGACACTCTAAAACTAACTTAGACCTTTAGATAGTTTAAGTAAATCTCCTATAGTTCTACTAGCTAAGTATCTTCAAAATTGTATATTAGCGTTAAATTATAGGCTCTTACTACTATTAGAAGTTAGTATAATAGAGTATCTATTAGCTTACGATTATAAATATAATATATAGACTAGTATAAGATAAATTACTTAGAGAGCTAAAGGGCTAGAAACACGCCTAGAGAGTATATAGAGGTATAGATACTAAGGCTTAAAGTACCTAGGCCTTAGTAGGCCTAGACTAGTCTACTAGACTAGTCTAGCTTAGTTTAGTATAAGCTCTCTTACTATAGGACTTATATTACTATAGTATCTCTTTATATTAATAGTAACGAGTTCCCTATAAGCTTAATAAATATTTTAGTAATCTTTATCTTAGGTCCCTTAAATAAGGATAGCTAGCTCTATTTATTAAGAAGTATCTAAATAAGTATATACTAATATTATAGAAGCTTAGCTTCTATAGTAGCTATCTATTAAGTAAGTCCCTAATTATAGCTATAAGGTTTATTTTAGAAGGAAATATCTTCTAAAGTATAGGCTTAGCTAGAAAAGAGATAATTTTAGCTAAGGTAGTAGTAGCTAGTAAAGATACTATCTTTCCTAGAGCTTATTTACTTTTAGTTACTCTAATAGTAATAAGATCTAGATAGTCTTTTGTTAAATATAGTATATTATATATAAGGTAAATATCCTCTTACTATATAGGAGCTTAGATCTTATTAGGATCCTTACTAAGAATACTAGTAGTATTTCTTATAGTACTATACTTCTTAAGAATTAAATATAGTAGCTATATAATTCTTATATCTAGGCTAGACTAGGTCTAAAGATTACTATTAGAGGTAGTCTCCTTTTTCTTAAGCTTAGATAACTTAGTCTATGTTTCCTCTATAATAGTATATATCTCTATTAGTTTATTTAAAGTATAAGCCTATTTATATAGTCTAAAAATAATATCTATATTCTTATAGTACTTCTTCTTTAGCTTACCTTATATATCTTATATATTATTATAATTAGTAATAACTTCTAAGTTATCTTCTAAGATATACTAGGTAAAAAGAAAGAAAGTAAAGATACTAAATTTAGGAACAATAGATTTATCTTTATCTATATTAGTGTTAATATTAGTATCTACTAGTAGTATACTATAAATCTAAGTATAGCTAGCTAGATACATACTACGTTATAAAAAGCTAGAAGCTAGAATAGTTAAGCCGCTTACTTTACCTTAGTAGCCCTAGTAATATAGGGGTATCTATAGTAAAGATATCTCGTAGCGTATAGGGCGCGTCTCTAACCAAACACTTAGTTAAGAACAGCGCTAATTGCTACTTCTCCTAGGAGTAGTAAAGGGCGCGTAGGGTATACGTATACTAGCCGCTTGCCCGGCCGCTAGCCGGACGGCTAACGCGCGTAACTATATACGTAGCCTTCTACGTAACTATCCTAGAGCTATACTAGGCTGTCTCCTATAACAATTGCCTCCCTCCCTAATAGGGACTGCCCTTAGTTCCTTATAGTAGTAAAGGGCGACACCCTTACTAAACGCGTGCGCGTAGTATGCGCGTACCGTTAGTTATATAGCTTAAGCATTTTAGCTAGAAAGCGGGTAAGGAAAGAGTAACCTAGAGTTGCTTCTTCTATTCTTATAGTACCGGTAGGGCGGTTCGCGTGCGGCCCGCTTATTACGCGTAGGGGTTTGTTTTATTGTTCGCCCGCTCCTCGCGGGTATTCCCTAAACACATATATATATTTAAGACCTTTTACAAAGGTAATAAGCTCCTACTACGCGCTCTACGCCCCCCTCGTACCTATAACGCTCGCGCCTTGCACGCGCTACGTAAGACACTATACCTCCTAAGAGAGACACTAAGCCCCTAATCCCTATATATAATAGGTACATTCCCTACTATAGGGATAAAGGGACCGGTGCGTATAGCTAGCGCGGCGCAAACGTCGCGTAGAGGTGTATTAGTCGTGTAGTATACTAACACGGTATAGATCTATATAATAGCACTACCGATTTCTTCGGCAAGAAGTATAGGAGATACGCTACCTCCTACTACGAGTACGTTCCCCGTGCGACGCGTACGCGTCGTATAGCCCGGTAGCGGGTGCGAATCTTACTAATCGCGTATAGTTACGTCCCCGTTAAGCCTCCTATGTTCCCGCTCTTTAATACCGTAGTCCGCGTAGTACGCGAGTACGCTCGGAGCGTGCTAGTAGAAGACGAGGAGGCTACGGCGACCGCGGCGCTAGCTCGGGCTAAGGCCCTTTGCCGCCTTAAGGACGGCCTAAAGGCCTTTAAGGCTAACCGCTCGCGTACCGTCGGCGACTAGCGTACGCCCCGCAAGGCCTCCGCTAGCGCTTCGTACGCGTCGGGCTCGACGGACATACTACTAGAGTTATAGCGGGTACGTAGGAACCTAGCCGGGATAGTTGCCCTAGGGAAGCTAGTAAGTAACGCCTACTATACTTATACGCTTCGCTTACTAACATCTTGTAGTTCGCTAGCGCCGCTAGTCTACTAGTAGGGAGTATAGACGCTGCCCTTAGGGTAGACGGCCTAGAGGATAAGGAGGAGGAGGAGTCGGAGGAGGAGGTAGCGGGTCCGGTAGTACCTCCGGTAGCGCCTCCGGTAGCGCGCGGACGCGGCGGGCGTAGGAGGCGGGCGCGCGGCGGGCGCGGGCGTAGTAGGCGTGCGGCGTCCTTAGAGAGGGAGGTAGGGCGGCGTAACTCTTCGGAGTTAAGCGACGCCCCCTCCTAGGTTAAGGGCCTAGATAACGACCTTAACCTCTAAAAGCGGCGGGCATTATACGGGATAAGACTACGGGGGCGGCGGCCCGTAGGCTCGGCGCCTACGCGGCGACGGTCCTTACTAACCTTAATTAAGCTTCTTATACCTCGCGCGTATCTTACTCCTCGCTTATACCTTGTATACGTCTACTAAGTCCTTTGCGTATACGTAGCTTTCTACTAGCTCCTAACTCGTATATTCTTCCGGCTACCCCTTCTACTAAAGTAGGTACTATTGTTGCCCTAACTTCTTCTTAGAACCTACTACTGCCTCTACTTCCTATTCGTCCTTATAATCTACGAGCGGTATAAGCTCCGTAAGCTCCTTACTTACGCGCTGCCGGTACGGCTCTAAGAGGGAGACATAGAAAACGTTATAAATAAGGTAAGATATTAGTAAGGCTAAGCGGTACGCTTACGAGCCGACTACGTCTCGGATACAAAAAGGGCTAACAAAGCGGGTACTCTACTTCTTCTTTACGCCTAACATTCTTAGGTTCTTAGTAGACAGTAGTACTATATTGCCTACCCTATAGGCTATAGGCTTCTGCCTTAAATTCTAAGACTTCTTCTAAGACTCTTAAGTCTTAAGCTAGCGCTTCGCTAGCGTCGCATATACTTCTCGCATACTACAAGTACGCTCCGCTACGGCTAGTACCCTCTCCTTATACGACTTGTCCCGGGTCGGGGGGAGATAGATATTAGGATTGAAACTATATAGGATCTCGAAGGGGCTTATACGCAGCGTATAGTAGACGCTATTATTGACTGCGAACTCCGCTTACGTAAGCCTTAGAGCCTAGTCGTCCTATATTTTGGAATAGTAATATCGTAAGTACTATTCTAAGGTCTAGTTTGACCTTTCTATCTGTCCGTCCGTCTACGGATGGAACGTAGTACTAAGCTTATACTTTATACGCGCTTCGAATGCGAAGTCGCTCTAGTACTAGCTTATAAAGACAGATCCACGATCTGTTACGATTCTAGATAGTACACCGTAATGTCGTACAATTTACGACATTAAGATAGTCGCAAGCTCTACGCTAGTACAACGCTTAGTTGTCGTAGCGTAGGCGTACATCTTAGTATATCGATCGACAATAACAAGTATACTATTAAAAACTTTGTTATCGACTTTGCTAGGTAGTAGGTCGGTAATGAAGTCTATAGTAATTTCCTACTAAGCTCGATTAGGCATACGAAGCGCTTGCGCTTCGTATACTAGCCGATAGCGGCGAGACTTCTAAGTCTCGTAGGTGTAGCAAGATGCTACCCTTTCGGCTACGTCGGCCGTAAGAGTAGGCTACTAGTACTTTCGTCGAAGGAGGGCTTTAGTCTTCTCTCGGCTAAAGTAGCTAGCAAGCTTATCGTCGTAGTAGAGGCGTATAAGCTCCGTACGTAGGGCGCTGTCGGCGGGAATATATACTAACTCGTTAATGTACTAGATCCCGTTGCTCTATGTCTACGTATGCGTGTCGCCTACGCTTACGCTACTTAAGCGTAGCGCCGGTAAGGCTTTATCTAGTTCCTACAACCGCCTTATAAAGCTATCTAAGTTCTTACTAGTAGCGGCGTAGGGGCCGTCGTCCCTCGCTATTGCGTTAACAATAGCTCTAACGAACGATCGAGGACCTAAGTATTAGTACGACGGCGCTCCGTATACTCCTCGTATAGGAGACGAGAGCTCCCCAATCTAGACGCGGCCTACGATAGGGGCTAAGTCCGGATCCTCCTCCTATACTACTAACTTGTTTTGTAGCGTAGGGAGGAGATAGCGCGGAGCTTACGTATCGCCTTCGTAGTCCGGGCGCCTCGACGGCCCGTCTACTAGATTCGACTTTCTAGTACGGTACTCGATAGTAAAGTCGAAGGAGGCTAGGAAGGTAGCCTAGCGGGCCTGCCGTCTATTAAGCTACTTTACTCCTATAAAGCCTCGAAGGTTGTTATAATCGGTAAGCACCTAAATCGTATACGTAGCGCCTTCGAGGTAGTAGCGGAACTCCTTAAAACCTTCGACAATAGCGAGCAATTCGCTGTCGTGCGTTTTATAGTTGTATTCGGCCGGATTTAGTTTCCGCGACTAGAATGCGATAGGATACTACTCCGTAGGCTCCTCGCCTATAGCCCGTAACTACGACAGTATTGCGGAAATTGCAAACTAGGAAGCATCTATCTTAAGACGTAGTTTAGCGTTAGGTTAGTAGTAACGTAGAACCGGCGCTTACGTAAAGGCTACTTTAAGCGTACTTATTGCATGCGTCTAGGCTGCGCCCTATTCTAAGGGCCCTAGCTTCTTTCTAAGCTTAGTACCCTTAGTTAGGCTAGTTAAGGGCGCAACGATCTTAGAGTAGCCCTTAATAAATCGCCTATAGAAGTTAGCAAAGCCTAGAAAGACTTAAACTTCGCGGAAAGTAGTAGGATTAGGCTAGTCTTCTACTATAGTGTTACGAACATCGTAGTATATAACGCGGAAGACTCCGCACGAGCAACTTGCTCCATTAGGCGTCCGTCTTGGCGCATAGAGCAAAACTAGTTACGTAACTAGGGTTGCTCCATTGCTCTATTGCTCTATAGTTATAGAGTACATAAAGTACATAGAGTAGGACAACGAGACACGAATCTCCTTTGTATATATTGCGATAGATCTCTATATAGGTAGTTTGTGTTCAACTTATGTTTCAATCTAACTAAAAGGTCTTTGTATACCAACGCTTAGTAATTTACTTAGAGAGGTTTATTAGGTTCTACTAACATAGAGAGAAGTATTCCTATACCCG
>JAWDJV010010027.1:0-11312 GCA_033119285.1 Teratosphaeriaceae sp. CCFEE 6253
GTCGGCGGGTGCTGGCTGGGCGAGTGGGAGCCATTGCTGCGCGCGCGTTTCGCCGTGGGCTCCGCCGTCGGCGTGGCTGAGGGTGCGCTGGGGAGGGCGGCGAATTGGCGGGGCGAGACGTGGCGGTCGAGCGACGGGCCCAGGCTGCTGCCCGTCGTGGCCGGCGGGGCGGCGACCATGGTGGACATGGCGGCGAGATCGAATCGGTATGATAGTTCGGCGGAGTCGGTCGAAGAGCGGGTCCCGATGAGTGGGCGTTGAGACAGGTCGCCTGCAGGCTGCGCTTCGGCCGCGGGTGCTCCAGCCTCTCGCTGTCCTCACTGTCGCGCTTCCGTCCGGCTCTGTTGGTGTATACCGTTGTACAGCGCACTCGATAATACTCTCCGCAGCGTTGGGGCAGCAAGAAAGGGTAAGCAGACTGTGTAACGGCGCGGCGGAGAGTTGTGGCTCGTCCTGAAGCACTCGAGAAACCCCACGAAACTCTGCGACACGCCAGTCGCTAGCGCGAACCCCCGATTGGGACGGGTCACTGCTGAGGATGAGCGCGCGCATGCCCTGCGCCAGCCGTGTTGCCAGCGCCGCAGAAGGCAATGATAATCAATGCTACGACGCCTCGCGTGCCGCTGTTGAAACGGGCGTCGCCGTCACTGATCAGCATGCGTGATTGATTGGCCGTATCGCTGGTCGTCGTCGTATCGGACAGCCGGGTGGTGCAACGGCCGAACAGGATGATCGACATGGATCGCTCGGGGGCGGCGTTTCAGCGCGCGAGAGCGTGAGCACGCGGCTGCTTCACCCTGCCGCACATGGGCCACCGCTCTCGCCAACCGTCGACTTCCACGAGTGCCCGACGATGCATCCAAGACTCCATGACCCTTCTCCTCCCACACACCACCACACCGCACAACGACGGGGCCACGCATACATGTAGCTACACACACACACACACACACACACACCGTTCCCACACGAAAGCAGCTTCCGACCGGTAGCTTCTATCGCGTGCAGCGGCACTGCCAGCCAATCATCCGAAACACCACACTATCGATCGCCGCCCGCTTGCGTGACCTGCCCCACCCGACTTCGCTACCAGGGAGTCGTCGTGCAGCTGCTACGAGCGAGCGGGCGCTGGCCCCGCTGCGGACCACCCACCCTTGCACCCAATCAATCAATCACCTCTGATGTTGGAAAGATGTCACTCTATGTCAGACGACACCCGACGCTCGCCGCGCACTGGTTACTATGCGGTCGGAGTCGAGGTCCGATGGCCAGTCTTTCGTCAAACACCTCATCCATAGATCCACTCAACCATGGCTGACCACCAAGATTCGAGCCTCAGCAGACAAGCGATGCCCGAAACGGCCGTGGTCGGCGTCCTAACCGGGCAGGTACGTACGGTACAGGAGCTTGGCACCAACCGCCTGTCCGAACGAAGCGCCAGCCCTGCAGCACAGCTGCTCTACAGTAGCTGACCCGCCGTATTGGGACATGTACCGATACATACATGCACGTACCTATCGACGCGCTTGCATGTATAGAAGCGGCGGGGAACGACTCCGCGGTTAGACTCTGCCTTTGGGGAAGCGCGTAGACACCTGCACCGAGTCGTCGAACACGGTGAGTACGGTGAGCACGCACAAGTCTCTCAGATCCCATCTGCATCGCTACAGCAATGAGCCATGCCGCACTGCCACGGACCCCGATCGACTCTTAGCCATGGGGCGCCAGCAGACCGAAGAGGAGGTACGTCTTCCGCCAGTACTCGCCCGCGCTCTTCCGCAGTCGCTCGCTCGTGGGCATGTCGAGGTGTAGCTTGGCTGTGAGCTGGGCGGCCAGGTCCTGCAGAGCACCGCCGCCGCCTTCGCCTTCGTGGGATGGCTGGTGATGCAGGACTGCTTGCAGGTAGAGCACATCGAACAGGAGCTGGAGCTGCTGATGCCGTCGTCTGTCGTCCACGGGAGGTTCGCCATTGACGACAGGGCCGGGATTGACGGCGTCAGCCTCCTCGCCAGTCTCGTCATCCTTCGCAGCGTGGCCATTAACAACCGGCTCCGAGTGATCTCCTCCCGTCGCTCCCTCTCCAAGCCGCTCCGCGAGCCTGCCGTCCAGAACAGTCTTCAGCGCGCCCACAGCATCCGGACTCCACACATCCCCCCCGACCTCCCCCAGACCCCTTTGCACCGCGCTCAGCACCCGGTGCGTCGCGGGCGAAGGCTGCACCGGCAATGCCGGCGCGCCCTCCCACAGACTCAGCGGGATCCCGACGTGCTTCCCCCTCGGCGCCGCATGCTGCTTCAGCACGGTGTCGGAGACGCTGGCGGCGAACTTCTGGTGGAGCGATGTGGCTAAGGTGGCGAAGGTGTCGTGGGATGATGTATTGGGGCCGATGCCGAGGTGGGCGGCCAGGGTGCGCTGGCGGTGGTGGATCTCGCGCAGGAGTCTGAGGAGGAGGGCGGCGTTGCTCCCCGCGTCGGAAGCACGCTGCACGGTTGCGTAGATGTGTTCGATGGCTTCACGAGTGGCCTCGCGCAGGCCGGTACGCAGTTGCTCCGGGTCTCGCTTCGTGAGGGTGTCCAATAGCGCCTCGCCGTCGTCCGGGTCATCGAAGTCGACGTCAGCATCGTCATTCCATCTCGTGGCGCGCATCTGCTGTGTGAGGTCCCAGAAGGCGCCCAGATTGTGAACCCAGGCGTCCAGTCTCTGGCAGATCGTGCGGAGGCGCTCGTCGCGACCATGCCGTCGGTCCAGCACAGCCTGCCGGAGCTGCGCGGCGCCATGACTGGCATCGAAGCCTTGCGATGCCAGCTGCCATAGGTCGCCTGCTCCCGGCGGAGGACTGGCAGCGAGATTGATGTCCTCGAATACCGCCGCGCCCTCTTGCGCGCGAAGCTCTGCAAGCCGAGATAGCCTGGCCAGGAAGACTGATCGCAGATTCTCGATCGCATGGCTGTGGCTAGCGTCGCTGCGCCGGGCAGCCATGGCCAGGTACTGCGACAGCACCTTCTTCCGCACTGACAAGATCGCATGTGCATCCGTCTCGGATTCCAAGTACGCAGTCACGGCACCGACGGTGCATTCTTGCGCCTGCTTCGACCACGCGGACAGCCCGTCGTTGACCTCCGAAGCTGAAAGCTGCTCGTGCCGCACCCACGGCGTGAAGCCCTGCACGTCGGGCGCGAGCCACGCGCCGTAGATGTCGAGGTTCAGCTCGTGCAACGCCTTCACCTGCGCGTCTTGGACCAGCGGCAGCGTGCCGAGCTGAGCTAGCGATTCCGTGAAGAGCTTGGGGAACAGCGCTCGCGAATCCACCAGCGTGCGGTGGCAGGACTCCAGGACTTGCAGGATCGTGGCCTCCGTTGCCACCTCCGCCTTGCTCTCGATCTCGCGCAGGCGGACTTGGAGGAAGTGGCGGAGCACGTCTCGCGGACTGGAGCTGGACACCAAAGCGTAAGCGCACAACGTCCGCGCCAGGCTGTGCCGGTCGGCTGCAGGCCTGGCGAGACTGCGCTCGATGTACGCCAGCAGCTTCTTGCGCAGCATCGCCAGCTTCCTGCCCAGCTCCCCAATCATGTCCGGCGCTCCAACGCCCTCCGAGACGCGCTTGTGCAGCACCCTCGCGAGCACCAATAACTTAGCCACCAGCAGCGCGTCCCCCCTCGCCCTCATCGTCCGCGTGCACGCCGTCAACGCGCTCTGCAACACCTTCGTCTGTACCATCGCCCGATTCCCCTCCCGCTCCCCATCCTCCCGCCCAGCCCTCATCCGGGCATGATTGTCCCCCACCCGCTCCACAGCCCGCGCACTACACTGCCTCCCCACCCCCCCCAACCGCTCCTCCACCATCCGGATCTGCCCGTCCATCTCGATGATCCGCTCCGCCGTGCCCAGCAGGTCGCGGTAGCTGGCGCCCACGAGGGCGCGCAGCTTCTGCCGGTTGTCCTCGAGCTGGCGCCGGAGCTGCTGTTCCAGCTTGCGGACCACGGGAAGCGGGTACTGGAAGGCATCTTCCCACGTGTCGAAGGTGCGCGGGTCGGGGGGCTGGCCGGCCATGGGCGGCGGCGGCAGCAGAGGCAAAGCAAGTGAGTTGATTGTGGCTTGGATGTGAGGTGGAGGATTGTGCCAAGCCTTTCACATGCGAGTAGACTTAGGTTGTGAATGAAAGTATAAAAAGGGTACGACAGCACACGATACTTGTTGCCGGCCTGAAAATGAATAGAGACAATGCTGTGCGTGCCACGTAAAGGTCTCAATCGATTGACCTACGTCCCGGGCCACCCAAACACATCATACACACTCACAATCGCCCACCGCACCCCCAGCAGCGCAACTAGCGCCCCCACAATCTCGACCAGTAACAACACGATGATCGCCAACAGCATCCTGGGCATGAACACGCGGTACAGCATCAGATGCCTGCGCAACCACGCCGCCTCCAGCACCGTCGCCACGGCAATCGCCGCGTGAAACAGGACATGCGTCGCCATCCCCCCCGAGATCCGTCCTAGCAGACCCTGCTGCTTGGGCGGGACCTTCCACAGCGAGATAGCGGGGACGGCGATGGCGCAGAGGATCTGCGCGCCGAAGGTGTTGAGCGTGACGAAGAGGGGGCTCCAGGGGTACGTGATGGCTTTGAGCGGGATGAAGGCCGACTCCCACTGGATCGTGGCGAGCGCTGCTTGGTGCCCGGTCTTGAAGAAGTAGAAGTTGCCTAGCAGAGCGAGGAGGGTGGGTCCCAGGGCAGTGTGCCGGAGGTCATTGGCGTCGAGGATCTCGAGGAGGTTCAGGATGGAGACCAGGCAGAGGGCGAGGGCGCCTTGGCCCATGGGCTTCTGGAGCAATTGCAAGGCGAGGATCCAGGCGCAGGGGAGGAGGAAGTAGCGCGTGCCATGTGTGTTGGCGTAGCCGAAGATGATGAGCCTCGGCTTGGGTTTGTTAGGGACGTCGTCCATGGACGTGAAGATGGGCTCATCCGTCTGCACGGGTTCGGACTGCTTGGTGGCTGGCGCTTCCATCGGCCGCGCGTCTTCGTTCTTGACGTCCAGCAGTGGCGAGGCCATCACGTAGATAGCGTAGCCACCCGCAAATGCCAGCGCAAGCACCACCTGCGCGATCAGGACCCGCGAGGTCTTCAGGGTCTCCTTGGACAACCTCGTGGTCCACTCATTGTCATCAGCCGCGTCCAGGATCCAGAATAGCGCCACCAGAGCGAGCCCAGCACGCATGGCGTAGCCGATCCAAATCACCGCGATCCCTTGATAATTACGCGTCCGTCCAAAGAAAGACGCAATCGCTGAAGGAAGTGCAGCCAGAACAACCACGGGTATAATCAGCTGCCACTCAGCCGAAGTCGAAGAAGTCGCGGAGGCATAGTACGTAGACCGGCAGTCCGGCATTTGCTCCTCCCGGCACAGCCGTGACATCGAACTCAGCCTCGTCGCAGCCAAGAACGACACCGAGTTCGCGACGCCCAGCACCCGGTCTTCCGGCAAATCCTGCCCCAGCGAGCTACTCAGCATCAGCACGCCGAACGTCGTGAGGATGGACAGCAGCTGCTCGTCCTCCCAGATCGTAAAGGAGTTCGACGCAAAGCCCACACACAGTAAGAGCGTGACAAGGAAGCACAGCCCGCCCCAGAACGTCCTCGGCACCGGCGCCCGCAGGATCTTCCGCGCAGGCCACAACCCCACGAGCGTGGCGCCGGTGCCGCCCATCGCGGCACCGAAGGCAGAAAGCTGAATCAAGGAGAGCGAAGGGAAGGCGCCTACCACTGCTCCTACCGCCGCACCGCCAACGGTACCCGCGACGCCCCAGCCCAGCAGAAGCGGTGTGAGGGTCGCGCGATCGGCGCCGATGCCGTGGGCGTAGATGGCGAGGATGGCGCAGGCGCCGAGTAAGGCCGCGATGCCCATGGCCATGCTGACCAGGTCGAAGCGGGCCCAGAGGTCGCGGCAGATGCGCAGGTTCTCCACTTGGTAGGCGGCGAAGGCGTCGGCGATGTCGCGGGCGCCGGGGCTGGTGGACAGCCAGCTGGCGTTGTGGGCGTTGTGGTAGACTGTGTTGGCTTCCTGCCACTCGCGTGACGTGGAGGAGGTGGCGGCTTCGTCGAGCCCTCTAGCTTTCGCGTAGTAGCCCTGGTACTGATGGATCTGCGCTGCAGTCAGGCGATTGACCCTCGCCAAGTTGTCGTAGTCAGTCCGCGGACCAAGAAACGCTTCAGCGATAGGCTGCCCAAGATTGTTGAACGGCACGGGCAAGCCCAGCAAGAAGGCCAGCGTAGGTACGAGATCGATCTGCCCGACCGCGCGCTCCTTCGCAGTCAACGGAGGCCGCACGGAGTCCGCATCGCGCGATCCAAAGACAGGCCGCTTAGAGTACATCCACAGTGCGGCCTGCACCTCGTCGTCCGACTCGCCGCCGTGGTCGCCCTTGACGTCCATGCCGTGATCGCCCATCACGACGAGCAGGGTGCTGTCGTCGAGTTCGGCGATCATGCGCCGGATCACGCCGTTCATCTGCGCCAGCTTGTCGTGCATGGCCGGGTGGTCGGGCCCGTAGCGGTGTCCCGCGTGGTCGACACCCAGGTAGTGGCCGATGATGACGTCCCAGCGGCCCTGCATGGCCGGCGTGAGGAGCGGGAAGAGGTGCGCGTTGACGCCGTTGTCCACCGTGTGCAGGTCCCAGACGTTGAAGGAGTCGAAGGGCTGGGTGAGGTTCGGCTCGAAGTAGCCCGGGAAGAGGGAGTGCCAGGTGTCGTCCCCGATGTGGACGACCTTCTTGCCGGCCTTGTACAGCTGCTCGATCAGGTTGTCCTCGTCAATGGCTGTCCCGGCAAAGTTTGATCCGGCGTCGATGAATGTGGGTAACGTGCCAGTGGTCAGCCCCTTCAACCGCAGCGTAGTCGTCGTCGGCGGATCCGCGATGAACGGGCGCAGGAAGGCATTGTTCGGCTGAGCCACCGACGTCTCGTACAGGACCGGCAGCGCATTGTGGAAGTAATGCGGTTGCTCATCGCCCGGCCGCGGCTGGAAGGGGACGGTGAAGTCGTAGCGCAGCGCGTCGACCAGGATCACGACCGCCTTATCGAAGCTCTTGGGGTGCCAGCAGCCATTGTTGATCGAACCCGGCACATAGCCCTGCTGCACATCGGTGGGGAGGATGTTGCACTGCGAGCGGTCGGGGAGCACAAGGCGGGAGAGGAGGAAGCCGCTGCAAAAGAGGTAGATGCCCAGGGCGTGGAAGACGCTGTCAGAGGGTCAGAAGGGCGGACTGGTCTCCGATGGAAGGGTACCTACAAGAGGAGAAGGAAGAAGGCGACGACGAGCGCGTGCTGGGCCTTCCATTGTACTGGGATGCGCTTGTGCTGAGCCTTCAGCTCTTCGGCCGCGGTGTCATCCGATCTCTCATCCTCCATCTGCTCTTACGCGCCACCGCCGGGCGAGTCCTGCTATGTGGGCATAGCAGTCAGATCGCTGAAGAGCACGCGAGGTGTTGATTCAGCCACGGCCAATGTTCGATACGCGAGCCGATCACATGCAAGAGTTCAAAAAGTGCCTGGTGAGCTTCACTTTCGAGCTTGGCATTGCAGCGACAACCACACTGACTTTCTTCATCACAACATTGAGCGTAGACGAGAGGCATAGGAAGTCACGTAGACCCAGTCTTGAGATGCGACTCTTCAGCCCAGCGATCTCATTGACATACTATACACACTAGCAATACGTTAAGTGTGAGGGTATAAGGTAATCGAAGCCCTCCTCCTGCCCCAAATCGAGCGCCATGCTCTTGCCGCAAAATGGGTATCATCATCGTCTCAGATCCCGTCCGTCCATCCGTCGGCGGTCGAAGACGACGAAGAAGAAGAAGAAGAAGTGTTGTTCCACCAACCCGGATCCTGCTCCAGCAGTGACACATTAACCTATGTTCCCCATAAGAGATGCCGGCGCCATGTCGGGTCGCGTGGGTCTCGTCGCCCGCGCGCGCACACAAAGTGTCGCTGCGGGTAGAATATATCGGTGCGCCACCTTTCCAGTTCGTATGACGGAGAGGTGGTCGCTACGCCGGTCCATGTGTTGGTATGGAATACTCAAAGGTGAGCTGTGGAAGTCGAGGTCGAGGTCGAAGGTCGTTATGGTCGTGAATATGTCCCGTCTTTCTGTCTCTCGAACCGTCGCATCAATCGAGCCGCTGCGGCGTGTTGCGCGCTTTCTCGACCAGGCCGCCGACCCTTTCCAAGTCCACGGATTGAAAGCGGCCGCCATCTCCGTACGCGGGGAGAGTCTCGACCACCGGCTCCAGCCCGATGCTGGTGTCTCCCACGCGCACCACCACAACGCGACCTGACTGTCGCTTGCCAGTCGAATCGTACTCCTCCGGGAACGTGATCCTGATCTCTGGGATCTCATTGGAAGGCGATGACGGTCTGGATTCGTTCGCATTTGGATGGTGCTTCTCTTGGTAGATGTGGATCGACTCGGACGGTCGGACCATGACGCGGCGATGCGATGTAGCTGACGAGGTGGACATGCGCTTCTCATCGTACAGCGGCAGGAGCTCCCGCGAATGCGCTCTCCGGCGTTGTCGCATGAAGAGCAGACCGGCGATCAAGAACAGCGCCAGGATGATCAGCACGAACAGGACCACGAGCAGTGTTGCCATGGTGTGGCTGAGGCCCGGCTGGCGCTCGGTGGAGCGGCGGACCAGATTGATGAAGCTCGACGTCTGCATCGCTGCGGGAGGCCTGGCTAGACGCCTATGGTCAGGCGTGCGGAAGGACCGGTATTGGTCGTGGGAGCCTTATGGTCGGCCGGAGCGAGTGACGTTTCTGCATCGCGAGCGCACTATCAGCACACGTCCGACTTGCCCAGTCGCCGGCCCAACGATCTCTTGAAGCTGGTCGTACGCGCAAGACCGGGTGGTTGACCCAGGCATGACGTGTGTAACATTCCCGGCTGGGCGACGTGAAACGCAGGTACACTGTAGATTGATATGCACTTGCCGCAGGGATCGGGAGCCAACCACTCACCAGTTGCGGAATTACTGCAGGGTCGCAGCTTGAGGAATTCGCGGGCGTTGAAGAAGGAGGGTGGTGTCGCGAGCGGGCCTGAACGAGTGAAGGCGCTGTCGCTGGAGAAGGGGAGTCGCGCTGGTCGACGTGAACGTGGTGTCCGTTGCGTGCGAGGAGAAGAAGGAGTCGCGCAGGAGGTCGTGCCGCTCCCAGTCAATGTTGCTCAATTTCGGAGATTGAATGCGGGAGGCGGCCGCTCGCGCTAACAAGCTCGCGGGTAGCGGGACCGTTTTCGTTGACAATCTTGTTGTGGGCCTGTCATCCACGACTTCGACTGTGATCGGCGTTGGGCGAAGTGCGCCGACATCTCCTGGTGGTGACCGGAATGGGATACATTGTTAGTACTCGCGAGGCTGCTTGCTCTAGCATCGGCCATGTGGACCGCCGACGACGTGGACGACGCGCAAGCCCAACTCATTACTGCACCGCCTTCCACCTTCCGAGTCTGCGCTTGTGTCCGACCTCCGACGGGAAAGCGAAGTGACATGGCGGGGATCATCAATACCGTACATGTATTGGTACAAGGACCAACGCTTTGGGGATGCACAAAGACTGTTCTGTGGACCACCAACGGTCGTCGACGCTCTCTTTCCGTCATCACATCATTGATAGAGGGTAGAAGAAGCCATTCATCAAACGACGTAGTCCCTCAATAAAGATGACTGCCAGAGGGAGACATCGGAGCAAGGTCCGGAGTGATATTCATACCCAATAGTCACACACGCAACACCATTGCCCCTCCTAGATGTAAATGATATGATACAACGACCCGCGCCCTCGGTAGCGATATCTCCACCCGTAGCGATGATCCGCGAGTGCAGGTCAGCAGGTGTGCACGCGTCGCGTTCACCGCGCGAACATGTCCGGACATCCCCTATCAATTACCCCAGATCCCGTGAACCAAGACTCCGCATCACCGCCGAGCGTTGGGCTCATACTGCCGCCAGCTGTTCGACCGCAGATGTGTCTCGCTCTGCGCGCGCTTACGCGGCCCCTCAGGCCCACGCTGCTGCGCGAAAGCAGGGGGGTGATTATGCGCCCCCGGGCGGAACCCTGGCGGGTTGTACCGGGGATCCGGCATGGGCGCCAGGGCGGGCCCGCCGTATTGTGGCCCGTACGCGAGAGGGGAAGCCGGTATATGCTGCGGCTGCTGGTGGTATAGCGATGGGGGAGGCGGTGGACGGCCCAGGTACTGGTCCACTCCGGGTGGCGGAGGGTGATACGAAGGCGGTGGCGGCGGCGGTGGCTGCGGCCTCTGAGGTATAGCAAAGAGAGGACTGCGTAAAGGCGGCGGCGGGCCAGGGGGGCCACTCCAGCCGGGAGCCAGTGATGGCAGTGGAGGGTAGCTATTCCGGTGTTGTTGTAGTTGCTGTTGATGATGATGCTCGTGCTCTGGCGGAGGCGGAGGACCTGTCGGCGAGCCCTGCGGCCGCGGGGGCAGGTAGTGGGGCAAGAAAGCCGGAGGTGGCATGCTGGCGGGAGGCGGCATGATGGACTGCGGCCGCGGCTGCATCGATGGCTGTTGCGGTGGCGGCACATCCCACGGCCGTGGCGAGCCAGCCTGCGCAAAAGGCTCATTCCTAGGAGGCGGCGCAGCGTCTTCGGGCTTGACGGCACTCGACGCTGCCCCAGCGTTCCCCTTCTCAAGCTCCTTCTTCCGCCGCGTCTTGGCGCGCCGCGACTCCCCGCCCCTCTCCGCCTTGTTGGTCTTCGGGTGCTTCGCCTGAGTTTGATTATGGAAGCGCACGTCCAGCGAGGGTTTCTCGCGACTCTGCCCGCTCTCGGAGCTCTGCTCAGACCTCGCAGACATGGAGAATGCCCGCATGCGAAGCTCACCCGCATCTGGCTCCGTGCGATTCTCGTCGAATGGCGGTCTAGCTTGCACCGGCGCCTGCATGCCGAAGCGGAATCCACCGGTTGAGCTCGACGCTCCGCCCGAGATCGAGGGTCCTGTGTGCAGCGTAGCCCATGGAGCGTCCGTGAACTTCATCTCTGGCCGCTTATGTTGGTCTGGAGCAAGCATCTCGAACGCGTTCGGCCGGGCGGGTAAGTCGGCAGTATTATGCAGACGTCCAGCAATCGGTCCATCGACACTATTTGTGCGTCCGTCCGATACACCTGTGATGGCCTGCAGAATGTCGAAGCGTGGCCGCTGTGGCGAAGGCTGAGGTTCAACCTGCCTATGTCTCGACGGGCTGCGAATGCCGAAATGCTCCGCCTGTTCGGCGCGAGCAAGACCTGGAGACCT
>JAWDJV010010028.1:0-11302 GCA_033119285.1 Teratosphaeriaceae sp. CCFEE 6253
AGTCTATAGATAGAGCGTATCTTTATAATAAACGATCGGAGATTCGTAAAGATTCCTTCCGAGTCGGTATTGCGTAGTAACTTGTCGGTAAGTCGGGGTCGAATCCATTGTTAGGCTTTACCTCTAAGGTAGGAGGTAGTAGTAAGGTACTGCTTATCCTCTCTAACCTCCTCTATCTTAAAGTATAAGAGGATCTAGTTAAGCTAGTCGTCGAGCTTGTATCGGTCTCCGTAGAAGAAGTCGGGTTTAGCGACCTTTATCTTATTATCGCTCCTAGAGCGTATAGCGGAGGCCGTGCTAGCGCTTCTGTCGATAGAAGACATGTCGTATCTAAAGAACTACTAAGTCCTTAAGGGTGTTTAAAGTATTACGATCCGATAAAGTCGTCTCGACGTAGTAGAGCTCGGTAGGCTTAGTTAGTATTAAGACACGGGTATAGGAATACTTCTCTCTATATTAGTAGGACCTAATAAACCTCTCTAAGTGAATTACTAAGCGTTAGTATACGAAGACCTTTTAGTTAGATTAAAATATAAGTTAAATACGAACTACCTATATAGAGATCTATCGCGATATATATAAAGGAGATTCGTGTCTCGTTTAACCGTTCGACTATGTTGCTAGTTAACCGGTCGGTTCGACTGTATAGTCGTTCGACTATGTCGGTAGTCGACTAGTCGGTTCGACTAAGTTGTGTAACCGTTAGTCGGTTACGTGCGCTACGTTATGCCTTGGCTAATTCCGTTAGCTGCGAACTTCTCGCGGCTGTGTCTTCCTACGCAGCCTAGCGCATGTTCGTAACATTAAGCTAAGCAAGCGAGCGCTACATCGTCTAGAAGATAAGGTGCTAGTCGCCGCCGACGCTAGTAACCTCCTAGAACTAGACTTCGGTAAGCGTGTAACCGAAGGCACGCAAGAGCAATTGTAGCTTATTGCTAGAGAGGCGAGCGCGGCGGAGTATAATGCTCCCGAGCGCAGGTAGTCCGCCTATAGAAGAATAGGTAGAGCGGTTAGTAGCTATTAACAGAAGTACGAGCCGTGTATAGTCGGCGACTTACCTAGGAAGGTCTCGCTTATTAACTCGCTAGTCCGTAGCTTAGCATCGGCAGCGAGGCATATAGTATGTAAGTACCACGCGAACGATCTCCGAGTCAGGTCCATTAGCCCTAGAGTCCTAAGCTCGGGCAGTGCGATTAAGAGACTCGAGACTATAGATTCGGGGTCTAGTACCTGCTATCGACGGAAGACGACCGTGTCCTAGCGCTAGCACTGCAGCTCGCCTACCGCCAACGCCTCGCTAACCTTCGCCTATATGACGTCCAGGGTCTTTACGAAGCTTGCGAGGCGCGGACTGCAGCTTACTACCGTAGCGAGGCATTCCACTTGCTAGTGCGTCGGCTCCACGGAGAGGGAGACGTAGCTATATACTTAGGTCGCAAAGTCCGTGAATGCCTGATCTTCAGCCTAGCGACTGGCCATGCGGAGGTTCTTAAGGTCGGCGATTCCCATACGCTGGGTGAGGATGGCCATGAGATCCCCCGCGAGCTAATGGATCGGCGAGGCCGGTATGTCATCGCTCTACTTCCGCTTCTTCAGCGGTAGGGGATGTGACATCTTGGCGGCCTTTCGCGAGGGTGAACGACGCGTGCTTGCTGATTAGGGACTGCCAATTGATATGCGAGCTCGCACCAAGCATCCGCGGCAATACCCGCTGACTTCGATGCTAAAGTCGGCGCTAGCATGTGAAAGTCATTCTGCACTTACCAGCACGGAAAGTATTGTACTGCCGCTCTTCATCGAGCGAGATTGCGCTGGCATGTGGCCTAGGCGGATCATTGCTGAGGCAAGATGCCAAGGAGCCGTGAGGTCGTGGCGGTTGGCGCCGTTCCCAATGTAGTGTGGTGTCCAGCGCAGAACGCTGGCATGATGCCATCGTAGACGTCAGAAAGTCATACCACAGGTGGTGAGGCGTGACCGAGGAAAGGTGACTGAACATCTGGCGCCCGTGGCCTGTACAGAGTATGTCAATACAACATTTGCGCTGCACAATCACCTACGTCCATCCCATGGGATGAAACCCTCAACTCCGGCCCCTCAAGCGCGCAGAAACGCCGTCGCTCGAATCCGCACAACCCAAATCACGCAAACATCACCCCTCTCCAACCTGGTGCTCGAAAACCAGGTCCACTCCCTTGACCGGATGCACCAGCATCCCCGGCAAACACATCCGCCCCTCCCCGGCCTTCTCCTCGACCTCCCCTCCGTCCCCATCCACCCGCAGGCCCAGCCACCGTTTCCACAGCCTCGGCGCAAATTCCGCGTCATAGTACCACGTCGTCCCGCGGAAGTTGTGCTGGCGCTCGTCGCTGAACACACTCGTCCTGCTGCCTCCGGAGGCACCATGCGCGCCGTTATTGAAGATCGCAGCCAAGTATGAGACCGGCCACGACCGATCGATGTAGACCGGGTGCGGCGCATAGACGGCTTTAAACCCGTGCTGCAGCGCGCACGACCCGGGCCACATCTCGGAGAACATGGTGTGCCGCCGCAGGCTCGTCTCGCGGTGCATCGTCGCCAGCAAGCGGCTGGAGAGCCGGGACGCGGTGATGATGGCCGTGCGGCGGGGCGGGAAGCGGCGGGCCGTGGTGTTGTAGCCCGTGACGTCCTCCGCGAGGATCCAGTTCGTGGCGTGCGGGTCGAAGAGCGGGTTCAGCGTGATCAGGTCTGCTTCTTCGCCCACGCCCCAGGTATAGGCGTCCTTATCGTGGGTGGTGGGGGGCACGGGGTCGGAGTCCGGGCGGTCGGTCGTGTCGCCGCTTTCGGGGGTAGGGCGCACTGGTCCCCAGACCGGTAGGTCCGGGCGACGGCCCGCGTCGTCGAGGGGGTGGCGCGAGTTGGCGTCCGCGCCCATCTTGCCGTAGAGGCTGCTTTGGGCGGCGGTGCCGTGCTCGCTTTGCACGCGTACCATCTGCCGGAAGTCCTCCCAGCTGCCGTGCTCGGCGGGGACGTAGAAGCGGCCGTTGCGCTCCCAGAGGCCCTTGCGAGGCTGCTCGGCGGCCCATGCGCTGAGGCGGTCGAAGAGGTGGGCCCAGTGGCCGGTGTAGCGCACGTCCATCTCCCAGTGCCAGAAGAAGTCGTACTCGGGGTGTTGGTGGGCGAAGTACTGGACGGGCATGTAAGCGCTGCGGTACGCGCCGTGCACGGGTAGGTCACGGTAGAAGCTCTCGGCCACTCCACCGTAGATGAGTCCCATTTGGCGTTCGGTCCACAGCGTACCCATGCCGCGGAACTCCTCGGGGAGGGCGTCGTTGAGCACGCGATTGTATGTCGCTTCGTCCGACCAGATTGGGAGGTTGTCGTCCTTGACATGAATCAGGAAGTGCACCACGTACGACGTACCGGAGTGCAGGGCGAGCTCGGCGAGCAGCGCACGGAGGTAGAAAAGGGCCTCAGCGTTGTACTCGTAGCCCAACCAGGTGCGGATGATAACGGCTGTGCGAGGGAGCAGCTTCTTGCCGTGCGGGCCTTCCTTCGCCTGATCCTCGGCCTCGTTGCTTGGAAGCTCACGCAGCGGGCCTCCGGTGCCCATGGAGGTGAAGAAGTTGTTGAGTTGTCTGGGCGGTGGCCGAAACCGATGTGCGTTCGCCTTTGCGCAGTCCTCTTGCGCCTGCGCCCAATTCACAATCCGGTAGTCGATCTCCTGCCCCTCAGCTCCCCAGACCTCATCGCTGCCCTCCCGCTCGGCCTCCATGCCCGCTCCGCTGCCACCAAACTTGCGACTGTAGCCGTACCCGTATGTACCCAGCCGGCCATAGCGCTCGAAGCAGAGATCGTCGCGCAGGCCGAGCAGTGCTTGTGAGCCCATGACCGGGTCCGGGAAGCCCTGAGTCACGCCTTTGTACGCCAGCAACTGCGGCACCTCGACCTGCGTCTTGTTGTTCAGATAGCACTTCACCTTCGGCTCATACTCATCCGTCTCGAACCTGCCCTTGGGCGAGAAGCGCGTGCTCTGGCTCACGAACCCACCTGCACCTTCCGCCTGTCTCTTCCGCCCAAACCCTCCGTCTTCCGCCTTCACCACATCCTCGGCCTTCTTCCGCTCCATTGCTGCCTGCTCCAGCACCCGCAGTTCCGCTTCCTCACCATCGACGGGATATTCCGGCTGATTGCTCTTCCGGCTCACCAGGTTACGGATCCCGCCGTGATACCGTTTCAGGAAAGGAAACTGCTCCCACGCCGGAGGTGGGGGCGGCGGTTTCTTGAGGCCGAGCTTGATGGCGGTATTGCTGGTCCGGGAGGCGTGGAAGAGGGAGACGATGAGGAGCAGGAGACCGGCGGAGATGATGAGGGTGAAGTAGCGGGAGAAGCGCCGGCGCGGGAGGTGATATGCGAAGGAGGGTCGGGAGGTGGTGCTGGACTGGCCCAGCATGGGCTGCGAGGCGGCAACGAGGGTCGGCGCGTCGTCCGAGTCGGTGTCGAGGGAGAGTCGCTGCTTCTCCGGGTCGACGAGCGAGCCCGAGAGGGATCGGTAGCGGCCCGCGGGTGGCATTGTGGTGTGTACAGTAGCAGGAGAGTTGTTATGTCAATCAAGCTTCGACATTGGCCTTCGATTCGCGCCGGCTCGTCTTGGCGTCGAGCTGTCTGCCCAATGCTTTCGTTGAGATCAGCTCCAAGTCCGCCGCGTGGTGAACAGACAACTCTTCCACTCCGCCCAAGACAGTCTACGATATATACAGCGACCTAGATGCGGCAAGCGAAACAAGACGACTGGGCGATCCCCGTAATAAACAAGATCGGGTGTGGAGATGGCGACTCCCGCGGCGCGGCTGCTTCCGCCGAACCGCCGAGCTGTGACTTCACTTCACTTCACTCCTCTCCAGTCAAGACACTCCATCCGCTTTCCAGGAGGATAGCTTGAAGATACGACCACGAGGCTGCCCTTTGTTTACACTGCAGCGGACGTTCCCGTCTGGAAGCGCAGCATTCGGCATGCGGATCGGTTCATGCCGAACAACCACGAGACATCAGCACATGTGCTCCAGAGTCACGCGTGCCAAAGGGTCTCCAATTCGTGAACATGATGGGACGATGAGCTAACCCACGTACATGCAACATGATCTCTCAACCTCTGCTTCTCTCGTCTCCCGAAGATTCTCCACTCTGTCACGGTACCCCAGGCGAAGCGTATGGGACGGTGCGAGGTCAACAGTGACTAGCACGCACTACGCATCACATCAGCGATATTTAGTGACCAACGCCAACACTGTCTCCCTTTAGTGAAGTATCGCGAGCTTTCGCATGCTGGCGCCGGATCCGTGAAGGTTACCTCTCTCAAGCCTCCCCTCCCCAGACACATTGGCTACATCCGTCAACAACACCTTCTTACGCACAATACATCAAGCACTCGATCAATTCTGCAAGAGCACGGCATCCTGCAGCACCACTCCTAGCGAAGAGCGACCCTGTATAACGCGCCCCCAAGAACAGTTACCCCCGCCCAAGGACAACTCAACCACCATACCGCTATCAGTCTCCCTCAGCATAATCAACGCCGCGACGACGGACGCTCCCGCTCCACCCCTCAAGAGCATGCCGACCGACATCATGTCTCTCATCATTGACCACCTTAGCATCTCAGACTTCGTCACGTGTCCCGCTGGGCCGAACATGAATCGTTCCGGAGCTTTGCCTCCCGCAGCTACGAGCGGGTCAATATCAGTGCGGCTCGGAACAGTTCCATGGAGCGACAGGTGCAGGTTCTAGAGCGCAGCCCACAGCTGGCTGGTGTGGTCAAGACGCTCTCGGTCCGCTTCTTGCGGCGAGAATGGCAGCGTATTCTCGCAGTGCAGGCTACCTTGGAGGCGGGGCTCAAGCTCTCCGCGCCGCGCCAGCAAGGGCAGAGGAGCCTGTCGTGCGTGTTCGGGGCACTGCCGCAGCTCACGACTCTCCAGCTCGATGGGCTGACTAGTGCAGCGCTTACGTGTCAGATCCAGCCAGGCCTTGTGAAAGGCCACGATCCACCAAGTCCAACTGCTATCCCAATTGCGCCCGAGCCTAGGGTGCTCAAAGACACACTCCGCGTCCTCGACCTCATTGACTGCAACCTCACCGGCGCCGACCTCCAGTCCCTCCTCCGCCTTCTCGGCTCCGCGCTGACCGACCTACACATCTGCGTCACCACGCTCATCAAACGTACCTGGCGCGACGTCGTGGATAGCATCCGCCAACTTCTTACCCAGCTCGTGCGGCTCGAGCTCAAAAGTCTGTGCGGTACCCGGATCGAAAGGCCGGCTTCAATGAATGAGGTGAGCTTTACGGTCTCCGGCGAGACGGTGAGCAGGACTTTCAGGGGGCACCATGGGGTCGAGGCCGTTGTGCTGCGTGATGAATTCGCTCACATGAGGGGTGCAGAAGCGGTGAGGATGGGCTTTGGGCTTATGGAGGAGGGTCTTAGGATTCATGCCGCGGAAGTTGGAGGGCTGGACTAGAGTCGGAAACGGAGGACGGCTGCGATCACGAAGGGAGTGTCGCATCGGCACACTCGCAGGCTTGCTGGGCCTGGCGAAGGCGTCCAAGTCGACGACTGGTGACCAGTGTGCAGGGCTGACAGTGGGGTAGGCACTCTGAGAGGGCTGAGGAGCGAACATGGTGGAGGCTTGAGGTTGCGAGAGCGCAAGGCCAGAAGCTTGCCGGGGCTTGGAGGCACCCCATTCACGTCTACCTCCAGCTGATCGATCGACAGTCCCCGACCTGTGAAAGACGTCATGGCAAGATCGAACATTCACATCCTAGCGCTACGCACGAGAACGGTCGGAGCTTTCGGGTCCATCCTCCCGTGGGCACACCTAAATGCTCGTTCGTACGCTCGGTCACTCGCACTCATACATGCACTTCTTGAAACGCGCGTCTCGCGCATAGCTAGCTTCTACGGCCTTCACAGACCACCTCTCGCATCGCCTGCACGCTCCGGACGCTAGTGAAGCGATCCTGTACGCTTCAACACCCCTGCGACAACACGCCGGCGACCACACCTATATAAGCTCGCTTCGTCCCACTCCGTGGTCAATCCGTCACCTCGACGCTCTCACCATGGACGCATCACCGTCGCCGCTCTTGTCAATGCCGAGCGAAATCGTCTCCCTGATGCTCGATCACCTCAGCATATCCGACATCCGCAACTTCCGCCAAGTCAGCCACTGGGCCGAGAGCGAGGCCTTCTGGAAGTTCGCGAGGCGACGTTACGGGCACCTCGTGATCAGCGCGCGGCCGGAATCCTCCCTGCATCGTCTCCTGGACGTCGTGGAGCAGAGTGAGCCGCTCGCTCGGGCTGTCAAGGAGGTCTCCGTCGACTTCCACGACTCGGGGTGGGTCTCGACCTTGGAGCTCGAGGCGCATCGCCGACGGGCCGCGAAGCTCGAGCACGGGCCCTTACCGTCGCTCTCGGCAGAGACGAGGAAGCCGCGGAGGGTGCTGTGCTTGCTTCCGGCCCTGCCGAAGGTCCAAGCCCTCCGCCTCGCGTCGCTGTCCAGCGCAGCATTCTCGCGGCAATTCCAAGCACCGGCGCAACTGTCAGGCGAGTTGCCAGCCCAGCCCATCGCCCTGCCGAGCACCCTCCGCACGCTCACGATCAGCCACAGCGAGCTCTCCGCCCGCGACCTCGAGCTCCTCTTCCAAAACTCCGGCTCAGCCCTGACCGAGCTCCGCCTCATCGAGGTCACGCTGACCACCGGCCACTGGCGCGACGTCCTGGTCACCATCCGCAGTGCCCAGACGCGGCTGGTGCGCCTCGAGCTCAGCAGTCTCTGCGATGTGCGACTCCACCGAACGTTCAAGTACGTGAGTTTCGCGCCGCTGTTCCGCAAGGCGTTCAAGGGCGCGCGCGGGATCGAGGTCGTGTCCGTGCAGGGCGCGATGGCGAGTATGATGGGCGCGGAGGCGGTGAGGATGGGGCTGGATGTTGCGGTGGAGAGGGTGGCGGGCTACTTGGAAGGTCTGGTTTGAGCTGGACTGTGCTAGGTGCAGGGAGCGGATGTGGTGACGACACACGCGCGGACTAGACGAACGAGGTGTCCGCGGTAAATGGTTGGAGGTTCTCTTGCGTGCCAAAGAGTGGTATGATGCCCGAGCTGATATAGGGTCTGGTGACTACGCAGCGGAGAGCGAGTGATTCGGATTGGCTAGCAGTATTGCAAAATCGGAAGTGTAGCGTAGCTATCAAGCACTCGGCGCGAGGCTCGCTCGGGTCTGGGTCCTGAGGTTCGTTGAAACGCCATAAGTGAGGACAAGTCCCGTCGCACGCGGATACGCACTCGGTCGTGGCCAGCATGTCTTTCAGGTACACGGAGCCTCAATATGTGCATCCCGCCCACCTACGCCTACGCACAACCCTCCCCATCAACCTCACAACCCAGCGTCCGGCACGGCACACAACCCCGGCACCTTACTAGCCCGCACCCCAACCAGTCCCTCAAAATACCCCAACACAGTCTCCACAGGCATCATGTCCATAGCCCCAAACGTCGGATGACTGGACCTCAGCACCTGCCCCCCCCACAGCACGCGCAAAAACCAGCACCCTTCCCGCGTATACAGCTCAAACACGATCTCGGCCCCCATGCCCGGCTACACCATCCGCTCCACCTGCAGTATCGACAGCAGACGCGAGAGCGACCCGTCGTGCGCGACGTTATGCCGATACCGCACGCGGTCCCCCGACGCCGAAGCCGCGCCCCCTCCGTCCATCGCGTGCCGCCAGTTCTGCGCCAGCTCCGCGATCCAGATCCCGTAGCTCGCCACGCTGGCGGGGAGGGACTGATTGCTATCGCGGTAGAGGAAGCTGTATTCGTACTCGCCCAGCCGGAATACCTCTTCCGCCTGGCTTAGCGTGACGCAGTCGGTTGTGTTGAGTAGGCTGCAGGGCAAGGGTCCAGCATGGCAGAGACGCGCGCTGAGGTTGTCGAAGTAGTGATCCCAGGAGACGTGCCAGGCGCTGGCGTTGGGGTCAACGCCGGAGATGCGGTCGAGGGCTGCGTATAAGGTGGCGGAGGCATTGAGGTGGGCGAGCCAGGCCGGGGACGATGAGCCGGTGCCGTAGGAGGCGGAGAGGGCGCTGGCGGCGGCGCAGGGGTAGGCGGGCTCGAGGGAGTCGATGCTGGCGGGCTGGATGAGGAGCGGGGTGTCGCGCCCTGCGCGGCCGGGATACATGCCGGCGATGAGCATGGAGGCTACCTGGGACGTGATGACGTTGTTGGTCACGCGGTAGGAGACGAAGGCTGGGTCGTAGTGCGCGGGGAGGAGGCCGAGGAGGTCGCCGTAGACGGCCTTCAGGTCGACGCCGTGCTGGTGGCTGTCGTCCAGGCCGCCGCGGGTGATTTGCGGGAACTGGCAAGTGCCGTTGAAGCCCTGCGGGGCGAGCGGGTTGGCGGGGGAGGTGTAGACTTGCCAGTAGGTGCTGGCGGAGCCGTTGCCGGGGGGGTTCAGAGGCTTGCCGCCGAAGAAGAGGCCCTCATCTACGACCAAATCAGCACAGGCAACGACAACAATTTGGAAGTAGAGACCTACCGCTACAGTCCCAGGCATAGCCCTCGACGGGAAAGGTGTTCGCGGCATACGGCGTCCGCTTGTGATGCCGGTGGATGACCTCGACGTACTCGAGCTTGTAGCTGCTGTCGTTGACCTTGGGGTAGGTGGCGGGGTTCGTATGCGGCATGTTGCACCAATTGTACGTACCGAGCGGTGCCTGGCTGGAATTGAAGACGAAGCCATAGATGCCAGTGCCATCGAGTACCGACGACAGGTCGTTGATCTGTGTCTTGGCCGGAGGGTGCCAGCTCAGGTCGACGGTCGTGTTCGAGGCGGTGCATGATGCCGATGACGGCCCATAACCAGCCTGTGCCTTCGCTGCCGCAGCGTAGTAGGATGCGGCGGCGAACAGCGACGGGGTGGCGCGGGAGAAGCGCATGATGGTGATGATGGCGGTCTGGACGGTGAGCAGGCCCAGGAGGGAAAGGAGGAGGAGTTTATAGGAGGGGAGCTGCGGCCGGCGCATCGAGACCTACATCGCGCCGTCGCGGGCAGCGAGAATACTGGAGATGCTCATGATGAGAGATCTACGCGATGCGTCGGATGAGGCATTTGGCTGCAACGTCCGCCGGGCGTGCCTGACATGCGCGGCGTCATTGGCTTGCACGGCCTCAGATGGCTGTCGCCGCTGGCCGGACACCCGTGATCCTGCCATGTCGATTGACCGCACGTGGCGCATGTAATACCGTGACAGTGGACAGCGGTGTGGCGGCGGTGCGCGGTCATTGTTGACGTTGGCCTCATCGCGGTGCTTGACAGCAGCAGTGACGAGCGCGGCCTTCTTGCCCCACCACTTCCGCTTCCGGCTTCGGCGACGGCGGGCTCGTGATGATTGCAAAGCAAACAATTTATTCTTCCTACGACACACCCCTCAACCACAACCTCGTGCGCCCGCTCGCCCACTGTAACCACGACACAATCGACCAGCCATGGCTCCCGCCGTCACCATCGACAACACGCCCGACTTCTCCTTCCCCTCCCACGCCCCCACCCCATCCAAACCCTCCCCCACCCAACACCTCCCAACCCAAGCCCGGCGCACCCTCCTCCTCGCTCCCCCCTCCATCGCCTCCCACCCGCAAGCCCTCTCCCGCGTAGCCGAGACGCACGACCGCCACGCGACCGACATCCAGATGCTTGACCGCCTGGCGCTCGGCCTCGTCACCCTGCCTGCGGCCACCTACGACGTCGTGCTCCTCCTAACCGACGTCGATCGGTCTCGCCGGGAGAGCGCGCGGCTGCTGGACCGGCAAGTCATGGGGTTGCTCGTCGCGGCGATGAAAGTTGGGGGAAGGCTGCGGGCCCAGGGGGGCGGGTTCGGGGGCGGGGCGGAGCAGACAGAAGCGATTCTCGCGGGGCTGGTGACCGCGGATGGGGAGGAGGGGATGGTGAAGCCGGATAGTGCTGCGGCGGGGGCGCAGACGGTGAAGTTGAGTTTCCTGGGCAGGGGGAAAAAGGCGAATGCGGCGGCGGTGCCGGCGAATGGGGTCGAGGCGGCCGCGGGTGCGGCGAAGAGGAAGAGCGGGGAGATTTCACAGACTGCGGCGGTCGTCACGGCAAAGGGGGATGGAAATGGGGGGGTGGTGAAGGCGACGCCGGCGGGGGTCGGATTTGTGGATAGCAATGATGACTTTGATGGCGGATTTGACGATGGCACGGGGTACGACGACGAGGACGAGGACATGGAGATCCCGGATGATGATGCGCTGGAGGCGGCAGA
>JAWDJV010010029.1:0-11291 GCA_033119285.1 Teratosphaeriaceae sp. CCFEE 6253
TTCGACGGTCGTCCAAAGTTCCGGCGCACCACTGGTATCCCACGCTCCATGCTCAAGGTGATTGAGAAGCCGACCGAACTCGGTGAAGACGGCAAGGTGGACGTGTCTAAGCTACCACCTGGTGTCATGTACACTGCGACTGGCGAGTGGGTGATTGCCGAGCCTGACAAGGTGGCGTGGGAGAAGTACCAGGAGACACAGAAGGCCTCCACCGAGAATGCCAAGGACACGATAGAGGACGACGAGGAGCTCCGTGACCGTGGTCTCCAGTGCTCCATCGATAAGCGCGCTTTCGTTGACCCTGTCAAGACGCCGTGCTGTGGCAACACGTACTGTCGTGACTGCATCGAGACGGCACTGCTTGAGGGTGATCTACTCTGCCCAAATTGCGGCGAGCAAGTGCTGCTCGACAACCTGGAGCCGGACGACGAGATCGTGAAGGAGGTGACCGCCTATCTGGATGAGAAGAAAGCGGCCAAGCAACCGAAGGACAAGGCCGCCTCGAAAAGCCCTGCTGCTGCTGGGTCGCCGATCAACGCCGGCACACCGAAACCCGAGACTGGCAAATCACCTCCGCCCACTAGTGTACCAGATATCAAGATCCACGGCACCGCCTCCACATCCTCCACCCCGAACTCCAAGAAGCGCGGCGCGACCGAGGAGCTCGAGAACAATCGTCGACCGACCGGTCCGGCAGCGACGAAGAAGAACAACGGCTCGAAGCAGAGCACGCCTATCCCGACCGGCCCGCGAGCCTCCATGCCGCAGCAGCAGCAGCAGCAGCAGCAGCAGGCCCCGACGCAGATCGCGGGCAATATGCAGGACTTTGTCAAGCAGATGCAGAGTATGGCGTCCAGCATGCCGGGGATGCAGGGTGGGATGAATAGCATGATGAACCCGATGATGGGGATGAATGGGATGGGGCCGATGGGACCGATGGGGATGCCGATGCTGAATCCTATGATGGGGATGCCGGGCATGGGCGGGATGGGCATGAATGGGATGAACGGGATGAACGGGATGGGCATGATGGGTGGGATGCAAAATGGCGGTGGGATGCAGAACGGTGGAGGCATGTCGAACGGTGGAGGCATGCACCATGGTGGTGGGATGCAGAACGGGGGCGGATGGGGTGGACAGCAGCAACAGCAAGGCTGGGGCGGTAACGGAGCGCAAGGCGGAGGTGGCGGAAGCAACGGGGCCTACATGCGGCAGCCGGTCAATCCGCACAGGCATCAAGGGAAGCAGAGGAGGCAGCGGAGTGTGGACTACAAGCAGATGGGCTCCGGCTGAGAGAAGGGCGGAGGTGGGGCCATGGGAGGGTTCGACAATGACTTGATCTGCGTTTAGCGATGGCGTTGGGGAGTGCTGCTCTTTGACCGAGCAGGATCTTCCGGGCCGGTGGACTGGGCAGGAGATAGCGTACTGCCGCGATGGCCTCCATAACCTGCACAAGTACTGTCACTACAAGAGCCAGCCCATACATGTATCTACCACTCCAATCGCTGACCTCAGAGTGATCGGCACAAGCTATGCGGCCGACCGAAGGCGCTGACGGCCAACCAGTCGCGGAGCTTCCCCCGAGGTCACAAGGCTTCTGCTCACCCTCGACATGAGCCCACCATGATCACCCTTTGGTCAGCAGGTATACTGATATGCGCGCTCTGGAATGTAGTCTTGCCTTCTACACTGATACGCACATTGCTGCATTCTCACCGTAGATCTTGGTCGTTTGCCCCGCTACCATGCCCTTCACCTCCACTCCGCCCGCACCCTCCACCCTGTTCTCCACATATCTCGTCCCAAGCCTCCCGTTCAGGAGGAGACAGTCCAGCACTGACAGCACTGGGAGCACCGCCTCCTCGAGCAGCCCGCCGGCGTCGGACTCATATCTCTCGGGGAATGCATCCCACCTCCGCTGCGCGCGGTGTCTGGCCGACCTCGCGCACAGCAACCAGATCATCAGCAAGGGCTTCACGGGCCGTCACGGCCGCGCGTTCCTGATCGCACCCTCGCAGTCCTCGCTCTCGGCCAACCCAACCCACCTGTCGTCGGCGAAGGCGAAGAACGATGCCCTGCCCAACCTGCCGAACACGTACACCCACAAGCCCGTCCCCCGGCAGCTGGTCACGGGCGCGCATACCGTGGGTGACATCAGCTGCGCGCAATGCGGCACGGTGCTGGGCTGGAAGTACGTCGCGGCGGAAGAGGAGGCGCAGCGCTACAAGGTGGGCAAGTTCATCCTCGAGACGAAGCGCGTGTGCCGGAGCAGTACCTGGGAGAACGAGGACGACGTGGTGGAGGCGCACGAGCGAGCCGAGCAGAGGCGGCGTGACAGCAGTGGGCGCCGGCGCAGCTCGCTCGTGCCGCCCAGCGAGCTCGCGCGGGCCAGGGACGAGGTCGAGTTTGACAGCCAGGACGAGGAGGAGTGTGAGGATCTGTTCATGGGGGTGTGGACGCCGCAGCTGGCGGTCAAGCGCCGGCAGGCGAAGAGCTTCACGCGCATCGATGAAGCGTGATGCGGCTCTGGTGGCTCGATGGGTCGCTATCGACTGGGCGTCGGCATTGGGCGAGGATATATGATTGACGAACTGATCTGACGCTGACGAAATACACAAGATACCCAGGATTTGGAGAGGCATTGTTGGAAGGCCTGGTGATGGTCGTAATACCGATATGATGAAATATATGCAGTCTGGCGGGACAGCCTCGTTCCGTCATCCTCCCATCTCTCCAGCTCACCTCGTACCAGCTCACACATCTTGGGCCACTCCATATGATTCTGGAGCTCTCACCCATGCTCCCTAAGCACAAGAGATGCCGGCAGTATAATAATGTCACTGGCGACAAATTGTCAGCGTGAACGATGACGATCAACAACTCCGGACATCTCCACACTACGGCTTGAGCCCCGCACGCTGTTGTCGATCCCCCTGCCACCACTCCTCCTCTCATACTTTGTCCGCGTGGGGAGTCGCATCATCGACGGACCGCGGCCACGAGCCGCTGAACCGGCGCGAGGTGCCTGACGAAGAGTCAACAAGGTTACCGGACTGACGTCGACATTGGCTCGGCTGCAGCGGTGTATCACAGTATGTAAGTACAACCTCTGTCGCTTAATCCACTCCTTTGTTGTTACCACCTCAAGTCTTCGCCCACCATGTCTACCACAAAGCTGTTCGTGACTGCCGGTCTCAGTCTGTTGTGCTCGGCGCAAAGACCATTTAGTACTTCTGAGCTCATCCAGGATCCCGGTGTCTATGGGCCACCATTGGAGCTCGTACATCTCTACTACGATGAGTTCCCCACCGGCATCGCCGTCTCCTCCACCGGACGTCTCTTTTCCAACTACCCCGGTGGTCTCGATCAGAACGACACGAACAATGGCAGCAACGGCCGCTACACCATCGCCGAGCTGGTCACCAACACAACAGAAAGCCCGTACCCGAGCGCCGCGATCAACAACCCCCCGGGCGGCGCAATCAACTACACGACCTACCCGCCCAGCGGCGCCAACTACGCGGACTACTTCATCGGCTCGCAATCGATCGTGATCGACGCCCTAAACCGCGCCTGGGTCCTCGACACCGGCCGCGTGCAGACGCCGGACGGCACGCTCGTGGGGTCCTCCTACGGCGGGCCGAAACTCGTCGGCATCAACCTGGCCAACAACACCATCTTCCAGACCATCCTGTTCCCGAACACCGTCGCCTTTGCCGATTCCTACCCCAACGACGTCCGCTTCGATCTCAGGCCCAATGTGACTGCTTCCGGCAAGGGCGTGGCGTACATCACCGACAGCTCCGTCGAGGGCCGCAACGGCATCATCATCGTGGATCTCGGGACCGGGGAGTCCTGGCGGCATCTGGACGGGCACCCCTCGGTCCGCCCGCAGCAGCAGTGGCTTGGGTACCAGTGGGGCGTGCCGCTCTACTCCAATAACGTCGGCCGTCCGTTCGGCTACGTCTCGTTTGGAGCGGATGGCATCGCGCTTTCCGCCGATGGCGATACGCTCTTCTGGAAGGCAGTCGGTGGGCGCTATCTCTACAGCATCCCGACCGTAAGCTGTATTCCAGGTCCCCCCGATCACCTCACGGTACTGACTCGCTGGTAGGCGCGCCTCCGCGACAATGGCCCGACCTCGGAAGTCCTGGCCCAAGCCGCGATCAACAATCACGGCGAGACAGGCGTGACCGACGGTGAGTATTACGAACGTGCCAACCCCGAATTCGTTCGGGACACCGCTGACATCCACGCCCATCGCTGGCAGGCATGGAGACGGACAGCAACAACTTCATCTACCACGGCAACATGGAGCAGAACGCCATCAGCTTCTATAACCCGGCCAACGGCACCGACACGCTCTTCGTCCGCGATCCCCTCATCAATTGGGTACGTACGAGCAGGACGACTCCAGAACTCATGATGTTGCTGACAGCAGCGTCAGGTCGACACCATGTCGGTCGGCACCGATGGGTACCTCTACTTCACCGTCAACGAGCTGTCGTTCGGCCCAGGCTTCTACCCGGGCGATCGGCGAGTCAAGCCGTTCGCAGTGTTCCGCGTGCCGCTGCCCAACAACGGCACGAAGACCGGTGTAGTGTCCGGGTCGTATTGAATGGTGTGCAGGGGATTGTACATTCGCATTAACGACGAATGACTGATGGCAAGATCCGATCTTAAATCGTCGTCAAGCTATCTCAGACTTCACGTTGGAGGCTTTCCGTGATGCCATGGCCCTGCGCACTCTGGTGCATGCACACACTATGAGTCGGGCTGATGCGAGAAATGCAGCGCTCAAATCATCCGTTGCCATAACCTACTCCACCATGGTGATGCAGTCCCATTGCCACACTGCGCACTGCACCGCCGGAGCAATTCTAACCCTGAGTCCCCAGGCCTTGGTCGAGCGCGACAGTGATCACCTCTGTCGTCTTCGGAGTGACGGCAGCAGTGTCCTTCCCGCCTGCGTTCTTGGTCGGCGTCCCGTGGGTGCACTTGGCCGAGGATCTCCCGAATGAGTTGTTGCTGCGAGGCTCGTGAGTAAGTACCGCTCTGATCAAGATCGGGGGAGGCATTACGTTGGTCGTAACGAGAAGGAAAGATTGGGAATCTAGATTGGTCATTTACCGCATGATCTCTTCGTATATCAGATCTGGGCATACACAGTCAGCAAGCTTCACTCCGGAGATTGGGAAGACGACACTCACGTCTCAGCTGCTCCTTAGTCAGAGTGTCCTTGTTCTTGTCGAAGTCGAAGAACTCCTCCGGGATCGGGTCCGCCGTCGGCTCGTCCTCCGGGTCGTGGTACGGCTCGAGGTACGGGTGCTTGAGCGCCTCCTCCACCGTGATGCGCTTGGCCGGGTTGAACGCGAGCAGCTTCTCGAGCAGATCGAGCGCCATGTCCGACGTCTTGGGGAACATCACCTTCCACGGGATCTTCTTCTTGAACGGCAGGGACCGGATGTACTCCCGCGCGCGTCGAGACTTGATGCCGTAGTAGTCCTCCATCGTCGGCGTGCCCAGGACATCCAGGATGAGTGTGAGCTGGTGGTGGTAGTCTTTGCCTGGGAAGAGCGGCTTGCCGCTCAGCATCTCCGCCAGGATACAGCCCACGGACCACACGTCGATCGCTTTCGTGTACTCTTTGAACGTGAGCATGATCTCCGGCGCGCGGTACCACCGCGTTGCCACGTATTCGGTCATGAAGCCTTGGTTGTCCTCCGTGCTGGCTGCAGATCGCGCCAAGCCGAAGTCGCACACTTTCAGGTCGCAGTTAGCGTTGAGTAGGAGGTTGGACGGCTTCAGGTCGCGATGGAGCACGTTCGCAGAGTGCATAGCCTTGAGTGCGCGTAGTGTCTGGTAGATGAAGTACTGGCAGTGGTCGTCTGAGAGCTCCTGTGTGCGGATCACTCTGTGCATGTCGGTCTCCATCAGCTCCTGGATGAGGTAGACCTCGGAGAAGCTTTCGAAGCTGCGCGGCTTTTGAATGTCGAGGATGGAGATGACGTTCTCGTGGTTGAAGTATCGCAGGAGCTTCATCTCACGGAGAGTGCGAAGGCTAGTTGCAGGGTCAGTGTGTGAAGCGATATGGTACAAGTCCGAAACGTAAGAATTGGTTAAAGATGGTCGAATCGTGGTGAGGTGAGAGCGAGATGCAGCGAGTCGGGTCGCGGGCGGTGGTCGTGGCCCACAAAGCGAATCGGTGGCATTGATCCGCGGCCGTGAAATGAACCGAATTGGACGCCGTCCAGGATGGTACAACACTGTCGAACGGCCAGTTTGGGAACGCACATCACATCATACGGCAAACAAACAAGAAACAAGAAACGTAAGTACATACCAGAACATCGAATGGCTGGCTAGTCGTTAGCGAAGTATCCCAGGAAGCTCACCGCGATGCACTTACTCGAATGGGGTGATCTAGCAACACGCAGAGTCAGCGAGTATTCCAGTCTCCGAGCCTCCCGTCCCGTGGCTTTCTCTTACCTTCTTTATCGCAACCTTCTGCCCCGAGGGCTTGTGCAGCGCCGAGCACACCACGCCGTATGCGCCCTCGCCCACCACATCCTGGATCTCGTACTGCTCCGAGACGTTGAAGGAGATCTTGCGTGAGCCGCCCGGCTGCTGCGCGCGAGACATGGCGCCGACTGCTGCGGTGTGTCGTCGGCCAGGTCAGGCAGTGTGTGGGAGGTGATTTGGATTGGGCGCCCAGCAATCAGTGTTGCGGTTCCAAGAGTGTCCGGCTGCGAGGTGCAAGAGGTCGGTAAGGAGCAGACGTCAGGGTGCAAGCACGAGGTCTGCCATTATCACCCAGGTCAGTGAGCCGTCCGAAAGCGTCGTCATGCGCCTGCTGGAATGTAGCGCTTCCCCACTACCCACGTGGAACCGTTGGACAGGATCCACCGCGCACGACACCGGTGTATGTCCTTCTACTCGCCTTGGCAACGTACCTCTCCCCGTCCTCGTAGCGGTGTCTAGCAGGGGCCAAGCTCGTTGTTGGTAGTCGCGGTCAGGGAGGAGGAGTCAGAGCGACGAGCGTACGATGGGTCTGCTGGATGAGCGTTAGCCACTACAGCTCAACGAAGCCGACAAGATCGGCATGCAGTGAAGCTCCTCGGTCACAACGTGACACTGCAGCCCTCATCACTCACCTGATGCTTCTGGGCCGTAGTCTCTGCAGTCTAGCGATGCCGGTCAAGCGACGGTGGGGAGGTAGGTAGTGATGAGTGATGAGGAGCGGTGGTATCGGCCTTGAACCTGCGAAGATACAAAAGTACTTCAACAGCTCATCAGCCACGTTTCGGGCAGCAAAAGTATGAAGCTAAAGACGATCCAGAAGGAGTGAGAGTGGAGGAGGGGTCCAGTTGGCGGGGTCTCAGGGCCAGCCGCCCGCCGTCTGCGACCAAGTCCCTCCTCGCCCGCTGATTGGCTCCGTCGTCCAGCCCTTCTGTTTGGCGTTCGAGACTGCCGGACTCTCACCACCAATATAGACCGCGGTACCTGTTTCAGGTGCTGAGACAAGCGCGTGATGGCACGGGGCGATGCGACCGAACCGATGCCTTCCAGGCGGGAGCATGTGAGACAAGGGACAAGCCGAAGGCTGCACCGTGGGAACGCGGAATGAATGATGATGAGCAGTGGCTACTCGAGCTACAAATACATGCCATAGATCTCATCAGGCCTCTGCATGGCCAGTAACAAAGCTTCGCTTGACGCAGTGTGCCACCGAGCCACCGTCGAGGATCGTAAGACCATGCTTTTCCCAAGCCGTAAGACGCCTTTCGAATCGTTCCGGAAAGTAATATACAGCGTCTCGCCGGAGATTCAGCGGCTGAGATGCGAGTCGACGCTTCGGCGGAGATGGGCCTCGTTTACCACGTTGTCTTGACGCTGGGGTAATCCTTGGCGGAAATACCCAAGTCAAGATAGACGGTGTCGTCGCCCTTAAGATGCTGAATGCGGAGCTCGTCCTCGTGCTCAAGCTTCTCCAGCTCTTCGGCCGGGGTCTCTTTGCCCCCGTTCCTCTCGTCCTTCTCGGTGCCCTCCCCATTGAAGTCCTCGCCGATGATCAAGACCTGCGCATTCGGATAGTTCAGGTGCTCCGGTCGCGCGGGAAGCCAGCCGAGGCTGCCAAACTCGTCCAGGATGTCTTGTGGGAAGTCTGGCTTCTGCGGCAGGGCCGCGTACGACGGTTGCTTGGCGGTCGGGTTCTTGGTGCTGAGGACGAAGCTGCCCTTCTCCGCGATGCCGATGTCCTTCTGCACCTCGCCGATCTCTTGCGGGATCGTGAGCATGTAGGAGAGATGGTTGGTCGTCCTGCCACTGCCGGTGTATGTGATGGCGTAGACTCCCTCGCCGATGGGTGTGACCTCTGGGGTGTGTCTTGCTCCGACGGTCGCGGTCGTGTAATCGTTGCCTTTGAAGAACTCTTCCTTGAGTGTCTCCATCGTGACACCAGCTTTCTCGACGAAGGTCATGAACTTGTCACGCCCACTCTTCGGCCACACTTTCTTGGGCAGGGCAATGAGGCGGTTGTTGCCGACGTCTTGAATGGCGCCGTCGGTCAGCTTGCCGCCGGGTGGCAAAGGTCTCAGGACCATAAAGCTTCGCTGGAGATCTTGGACGGCCTCTGGATGGTCGGTGTCGACGCGACCACGCGTGAAGAAGTAGATGATGCCCTTCTCCATGACGTTGCTGGGTTGCACCTTCTCGCGCTCTTCGTCTTCCTCGACAGCGTCATGCGGAGCGCCATCCGCAGCAGGCTTCTCGCCCTCGCTCGCAACCTCCTGCGTTCCCCGTAGTTAGCGCAATCGGGTTCAACGCCAGGTCAAAGCTGCGCATACCTTGTTAGTCTCGCCGTTTCCGTGACCATCAGCCTTCACCTCGTCCAGCGCATTGAGCCCCGCTCCGCCACGCGAGTCCTTCAATGCCTTCTCCGGATCATCCATACTCTCACCCTCCTTGTTCTCACCCTTGAATGAGTCGCCAGCATTCTCGATGACCTTCTCGCCATCATCCTTGCTGCCATTGGCATCTGGTGCGTGGTAAGTCGCCTTGTCCGGCCAGTACCAGCAGCCGGCAGGGCGCTCGTAGTCACCTGAGTCCATGCCGTTCGCCGCAGATTCAGCGCCCGCGTGCGTCATCTCGACGTCTTCCTGCTCGCCCGCCTCGCCGTTGCCGGGCATCGTTTCCTCCAGCGTCTTCTGCTCCTTTGGTGCCTTGGAAGGACGACCGCGCTTCGGCTTGCTAGCGGTCGTGGCGGGGCTGGAGTCGTCAGCCTTGCGCTTCGTGCCATTGCTGCTCTTCGCTGACGATGGGGGAGTGGAGCCATTGCCCGACTGACGGGCAGAACGACGAGTGCCGGCCATTGTGTCGTTGAAGTTGGTCGAATCGCTTAAATGCCACGCTTTCCAGAGATCTCGTTGTCGCTCGTTGAGTTGTTGAAGGAGAGAAGGCGTGTCAATGAAAGAGATCTCCGTAATATGAAGTGAGTAGTGACTTGGAGCATCGATCGGCGTCGATTCGCGATGCGCGTCAACGATGATGCAGGCTAACCTTAATTGATGAGCGTAACGCGTAAAGGGTTAAGCGCAGAACGCGTGAAAGCGTGCCCGTGCGAACTGCATCTCGTCACCATGATTAGGTCCGCTGCGATTGGCGAACTGAGTTTGTAAGGATGTCAAACCGAAGATCTTGGCCGGTGGACGGTGTTCAGCCGTGATGAGAGTAGGAGGGGTCTAGATGAAAGTCAGTCAACTTGATCAACAGGATCCATCCGTGACATCCGCCTCTTTCAAAAGGAACGAACGCGTCTCTGAAGCTGTATGCGCCAGAGAAGGAGTGCCATTGTGCCGGTCCCCACTGCGCAATGGACGCCGAACATGATCGAATCAGCATCGAGGTATCTCTGCTTGAGTCGATGTATCCCGACCAAATGCAGTATAATGCGAAGGCGCGAGAAGTCAAGTATGCCTCAACAGCTGGAAGCTTCGTGTTGCGCTTGCCCACCGGGTATCTGCAAGATGGACTGCCCGAGGTACTCTCCGCCAGTGCTGGCCGGGTAGACTTACGCGAGCCTCTGAAGAAGCAGATCGAAGCATGCGCCGTGGGCGAGGAAGTGCTTGACTCCATTATATCAGCCTTCGGTGATCTTGCCGAGGAAGCAGATCGTGCGATGGCAGAGAGAGTGGCCAAGGGGAACAGCGTGCCGAATAGCAAAGCGGCCCAGGCCCAGTCCCATGCCACGATCGTGGTATGGCTCCACCACCTGCTCAACACGAACAAGCGCAAGCTCGCACTGTCGCCTGCCTCGCCGCACGTCTCCGGGGTGACCAAGCCGGGCTACCCAGGCGTACTGATCTACTGCGGCCCGGCCGAAGCTGTCCACGAGCATGTCAATGAGCTGAAGCGGCAGAATTGGCAGGCTTTCCAGGTCCGGCTGGAGGACGACGAGCCGTGGGACTTTGCTCATGGGGCAGGTGTGATCGAGGTGGAGGCCATGAAGGAGGTGGTGGCTGAAATTGGAGGGGCGGGCAAGGATATGTTCATGGAGGCCATGCGCATGAAATGAGCCCGAGCGGTCACTGGGATTCGTAGAGCTCAGCTGCAAGATGCTGGGGCGAGTGTCAGCGGTTGCAGACAGATCGTGCGACGATGTCTGTGGCTTAGTGACCGATCTGGTCGTTGGGGCACATGGCGGCAGAGGGCTGCTGACGTGCGTGGAGAGTGCCCCGCCGTGGCTCCTTGCTCACGTGCATTCGATGACCAAATCGGGCGCGAGGTATTGGCATGGGCGGTGGCCCAGCAAGGGTCTAGGATTGTCGGATGCGAAGACGCTATGTGGCTCGACACTGCGCGGTCAATAGTGCACTTGAACCTACGAAGGACGCTCGCCACTCATGCCCGCAGGTATGGCGTGCTGTACCTCTTGTTGCCACGAAATGCGATGTGGCAAGCGTGGGCATTGTTGACGCGGCCGTGCAACGGGCGGTATGGATCTCTGCGGAGCATGCTGCATAGCGAAGAATGCATAACCTTGGCCGGTGAAGAAGCCGCTTGTGATTTGAGCGACTATCTGAATGCTATGGCGAGCATGCCTCGAGGCTTCTCAGCCAACCCGTACGCCGCAGACAAACAGCACATGCCTAGAACACGAGCGCAGCGCCCTTGGTCTTCTTGTCGCCACTGTAAACAACGTTAGCTCTCTGCTCAACAGGTGTCGCATGGTCCGGCCGTACCCCAGCTCAAAGTGCTTGCACCGCTTCAGCGCCAGCTGTGCCTTCGTCTTG
>JAWDJV010010030.1:0-11275 GCA_033119285.1 Teratosphaeriaceae sp. CCFEE 6253
GTTGGTAATGATGCGGGCGGCGGAGGGCGAAAGTGACGAACGTGACGAAAGCGGATTACAGCCGCGGCCATTGGCTGTGAGGGCGGGCGCTGCCGCTGTTCCCGCCGCGTCTTCCTGTCGCGACGAGGAAAGTGCGTTCCGAGCTGCGAGACAACACGTCAATGCTCTCCACCACGACCACGTGCTGTCGCTGACTCCTGCATTGACTGCACGCCGACTGGCCCACTTCGATATGGCCACCAACGGCATCATCGCTCCTCCACCCAACACATCCGTCGACAAACCCGTCCAGATCGCCGAAGTCCGCGTCGACTCTCGCGTCCAACGCACAGCAGCGCACTCCCACATCCGCGGTCTTGGTCTCCGCCCAGATGGTCTCGCAGACACAACCTCCCATGGCTTCGTCGGCCAGACAGCGGCGCGAGAGGCCTGCGGCGTCGTCGTCGACCTGGTCCGAGCGAAGAAGATGGCGGGAAAGGCTGTCCTGCTCGCGGGAGGACCAGGAACAGGCAAGACTGCGCTAGCGCTTGCAGTGAGCCAAGAGCTCGGCACCAAGGTCCCATTCTGCCCGATGACGGGGAGCGAGGTGTACAGTGCAGAGGTGAAGAAGACGGAGGCGCTGATGGAGAACTTCCGGCGCGCCATCTGGTTGCGGGTGCAGGAGCGGAAGGAGGTCTACGAGGGCGAGGTCGCGGAATTGACACCCGAGGAGAGCGAGAATCCGCTCGGCGCGTACGGACGCACGATCTCGCATTTGGTGATTACACTACGAAGCTCGAAGGGGACGAAGAAGCTGAGGTTGGATCCGTCGATATATGAAGCGATACAGAAGGAGCGCGTCAGGATCGGGGACGTGATATATATCGAAGCCAACACAGGAGCTGTCAAGCGGGTAGGGCGCAGCGACGCTTTCTCGACGGAGTTTGATTTGGAGGCTGAGGAGTACGTGCCTGTGCCCAAGGGTGAGGTGCATAAGAAGAAGGACATTGTGCAGGATGTCACACTTCATGATCTCGACGTAGCAAACGCGAGGCCACAAGGTGGGCAGGATGTCATGAGCATGATGGGCCAGCTGATGAAGCCGCGGAAGACTGAGATCACGGAGAAGCTGCGCGGCGAGATTAACAAGGTGGTCAACAAGTACATCGACCAAGGTGTTGCTGAACTCATACCTGGCGTCCTGTTCATCGACGAGGTGCGTCCACATCCAGAAGCACGCTCATATCAACCACTGACAACATGATATAGGTCCACATGCTAGACATAGAGTGCTTCACCTACCTCAATCGCGCTCTCGAATCGCCCCTCTCCCCGATTGTCATCCTCGCTTCCAATCGCGGCGCCACCACCATCCGCGGCACCACCTCCCCTCTCACACCCAACGACCCAGGCCTCATCTCTGCACACGGCATCCCGCCTGATCTGCTACCGCGACTGTTGATCATCCCCACACACCCATACACCGGCTCCGAGATACGTACCATCATCCAGACGCGCGCCAAGCTCGAGTTCGCGACCGCGACGGCGCCGAGTCTGAGCGATGGTGTGCAGGCGGGTCTGAAGGTGTCGGCCAGTCTGAACCCCGAAGCGCTGGAGGAGTTGACGAGACAGGGTGAGAATGTGAGTCTGCGGTATGCGCTGCAGTTGCTGGCGCCTGCTGGTATTCTTGCGCGAGCAAGGGGCGCGGAGGGCAGTGTGATCAGTGGGGAGGATGTGCAGGAGGCTACGAGTCTGTTCTGGGATGCAAAGAGGAGTGCCGGGGTGCTGTTAGGGGCGCAGAGTGGCGAGTTCATTTCATGAGCGTGGTGAGGGACAGCCAATGAATTGTGGAAAAGCATCAGCGGATCTGAGGTATCTGAGGACTGAGCTGCCGCAACACACGGATGGCCAGTGCCCGCCCGATGCGTCTAGCAAGCGGCCGGGCCTAGGAGGAGCCAGTGTCGCCACTCCGTCTCCGCTCTGCTGGCTCTGTGCCATGAAAAGTCCCGAGGACGAAAAGGATCAGACGCGAAGCTCCGGCACACCGATACGGCGGCCCAGAAGATCGAGCGTGGGGTGGAAAGAGCGATCTCATGGAGATGTAGGATAGGATGAGTACGTCAAGTATGTGTTACGTTAGCGAGCAGAGTCCTAGTTGACGATCACCGAATCTTTCCGGGCAGACTGTGTCGAGGGTACGGCGCACGTACGTCTTTATGCTGCCGTGTGGAGTCGCCTTGCGCACGTTGAAGTGATGCTTCCAATTGATATGCCTGCCATGTCCGGCTACGTCCTGCAGTATCTTAGACGTAGCTGAGGTTTGAGCGTGGAAGAAAACGAGCCAGTGAGTGCTAGTGGAAGAGAGAGAAGGTCCTGCACGTGACCGGTCCGCGGCAGGTCCCGTTGCGACATCTCCCCAATGTGAAGCTCTCGGGCAGGATCGACGAGGCACTGCAATCGCACGACACATCTTCACCATGCTCGCCAGCCGAATCGCCGCCCGTAGCGCCCGCGTGGCAGCTCCACGAGTCTCCGTCGCTGCGACGAGAGGCTACGCGGAGCCCGCGAAGAGCGCGCAGAACACCAAGCCTCCTGTCCCGCTGTTCGGCCTCGATGGCACCTACGCCAGCGCTCTGGTATGGCGACACCACCAGAGCTGAGATGGGTACCGAACTAACGAGATCGTGCTCACGCAGTACACCGCCGCCGCCAAGCAAGGCTCCCTCGAGACCGTCTCCAAAGCGCTGGACAGCATGCACAGCACCTTCAAGCGCGACACCCGCCTGCAGAACATCCTCTCCGCGCCCATCCTATCCGACTCGGACAAGAAGCAGATCATCAACGAGCTGCAGAAGTCCACCGGCGTCGGCCAGGACAAGACGCAGACGCTGCAGCACTTCCTCGAGACGCTGGCGGAGAACAACCGCTTGGGGCTGCTGGACGGTGTGTGCACGAAGTTCGGGACGCTGATGAGTGCGTCGAGGGGCGAGGTGGAGATGGTCATCATAAGTGCGGCGCCGCTGGATCAGAAGGTGATCAGGCAGTTGGAGACGGTGGTGAGCAAGAGCCAGTATGTTGGGCAGGGGAAGAAATTGAGAGTCGTGCCGAAGGTCAGTCTCCTGCGATGGTTGTGGGTGCGTACTGGTGTGCTGACTCGTTACCTGCAGGTCAACCCGGAGATTCGTGGTGGCCTCATCGTGGAGATCGGTGATCGCACGATCGACTTGAGCGTCGCGGCGAAGATGTCGCGCATGAACAAGCTCCTCCAAGACACTTTGTAGATTTGTAGCGATAGCACGCGCGTAGAGAGCCGGAGAGCCTACTGTTTTTCGCTGGACATTTAGTACTTACCCCGAAACCGCGCATGAAGAAGTCACTCTCTCGTCGCTGGTCGGCACTATGAGAGTAATGGCAGATACCCAAAGACTACGTATGCGAGGACGGGACGGTGTCGCTACTGCGATATGATGCCTGGCTTATGAACCCGCACAGCGCAAGCTTGATGGGAGACAGGATAAGCATGGGCACCGCCAACAACACCTCACTGCTTTACGACTCTACACTACAGACGTGAGAAAGATCGCTCGCCATTGTGAGGGCTCTCAGAGAGCTGACGATCTCACTAGCCAGACACTGAAGGCCGCCCTTGACGAGACTCTTCATTGAGCCATGTGATCGATCATCAAGAGTCGTCAAGCTCGCAATGGCTGTGCAGGGCAGTCCCGTGCCATGTTTCACGCTGCCACTGATCGGCAATCGGGGTTAGCGCGGAGGTTACGTGCTGCACCACTTTCACACGTCCACCACCAACTCGCAGCATCTTGCGCACTTCCGTTGAAGTTCGCCTCATGGCTGACGAACAGTGTTCTCATCGCTCTGCTTGACAAGCGCAAGCTTCCCGTGTCGCATTTGGTCAGGTAGAGGAGAAGCTGACTGTCTGCCCCCACGACGCCCAAAATCGCCGGCTCACTTGCAGTGAGGTTGAATGGAGATGCCACCTGCACAGCCTCCCAAACCACCCACTCTCATCGTCACGATACTCTTCCTATTGTTCGGCAGCTTGACAATAGGGCCTAGCGCGCACGACAGAGCACAAGTAATTTTCGCTCGTCCTCTCTTCCATCTGCTCGCTCTTCAGACAGACAACGACTTCACAAGTTTCTCATCTTACTGCGCAGGCGCATCTAGCACTTTCACAAGCATCTACTACACATTCACAGCCTTATTCACCGCATCACTCACCGCACAAGCTCACGACTGGCTCGTTGACCTTGCCGCACAATAATTCCGACTTTACAACATCCGACACCTACCCAACCCAAGTACTACTCACTCACGCCAGCATGCCTTGCGATCATGCGGACCACACCCACATCTGGCCCGAGACCGGCGTGCTCATGATCGAGCGCTGCGAGGTCTACTGCGGGTACTGTGCGGCCGCCGGCGTGCCGAAGAAACGCTTCAAGCATGGCTGGTTCGTCCGCCGTCACGTCGATGGGGTACATCTCAAGAAGGGCAAAGGTGACCACGGTCTCATCATACTCGCCAAAGGCTGGTGAGTTTTGCGTCCTTCTACGCATTGTCTTGCACGGGGTCAGTCTGCTCACACCTGACAGGAGCACCAAGCCTGATGGCAGCAAGACCACGGTGGCCAAGGCGAAGCGCGCGAAGAAAGCCAAGTCGCTGAGTCTATCACTTTCGCCAACGCCGAGCTTGTCGCCGCCGCATGGGAACGAGATGAGCGAGGCCGAGGCCGCGCAAAACGAAAGCTTTGCCGCTGCGTACGCCTCGGGCGATGAGCTGGCGTTGAATCTCACCGTGAATGCGCCCGGCCACAGTCAGCAGACGACTAGGCACACCAATCCCATCCACTACTCGAGCGATGAAGGCCTGTCCGACTTTGAGGACTACCTTGCCGGCCCGGCTCGGCTCAATGGGTTCGACAGTGTCGTGACGCCGTCGCAGCCGCACACCGGCGTTCCACAGGACCTAGCCGCTTCCCAGCTCTACGACGACGGCATGACCTGCAACCCAGGCGTACTCCAGTCCATCGAGAGCTCCATACCCAACGACGCGGGCTTGCCGTTCGATGTCGCCGACGACTGCTTGGCTTAGAACGCCACACATTTCGGTGGCGACATGACCGGCATCACTGGGTTCGACACTACGGGCCTCGACACCACAGACTTCGCCGATATGGCCTTCCATCCCAGTCTTGATACGACGGGCCTCGACATGGCAGCTTTCGACGCCATAGGTCTTGACACTGCAGACTACACCGCCACCGGCCTCCACACCACCCTCAATGGCGCCGTACCGCGTCCCACCACGCCTCCAATTCCCGACTCACAACCCAACCTCGCCCCTATCGCGGCCCGCGTAAGCCCGATCCGCACCCTGCAACGCCGAGTCGGTCCGCCTCTGGTGATGGAGGAGCCCATGACGCCCACGAGCCTCGAGCACCGCGAGTGGCTGCGCGAGGCGATGAACAGCATTACACAGCACTTGGCGGGGCTAGAGGCGAAGGAGAACGTGGTGGCTTGGGGCATGCAGGAGTACAGCATGCATTTCATCGCCGGCATGACTCACTAGAACGGCGCGGCAATGGCACCGGCTTACCCGGCGGGCTGCCTGGCGAATGGCGAAGGCAAACTGCATGGCGAAGGCGGAAAGCATGGTGAAGGCAAGCGCACGGCGAGCTGGCCAGTCACGACAGATATAAGTGGCCATGATCGCTGTACATGAAGTGTGTCTCGAAGAGCCCGAGAGCGGGATGGGTGTGGATATGATACGAGACTTGCACGATGCCGTTCCCATACATGTATCTTGTCCGCATCTATACTGCATACCTAAAGATCATGCGCTCGTCCTTGCTCCACATCATTAGTCTTGGTCGATATCATCTTGGCACTACGCAGTACTGCGACAAGCTGTTGCCAGTACACTCACTGTGGCGCGAGTTGATCATCACGTCGATGATCAATATGAAGCAGCGGGTATTCATGAGGCGTGGGACCTGCTAGCATCTAGCTACGACACGGGTCGCAGCTATAGCTTCCACGAGGCCCGAAGTCTCGCACCGAGCGGTCATACAGGAGCGGCGCATCCAAACGAGGTAGCCGCCGAACTGTCAAACGCGGCAGCAATCGAGAGTCCAGACCCATAGATGCCCAACCCAGCCGTAGCCAGCGCAGCCACGCAGAAGACGCAGTTCACCCATTTGAAAGCCTGCAGCAACGGGCGCCTCGTCCCGCGCCTGCTACCCAATAGGCCTCGCTTCCACCTGCTCCCATCTCGCCATGTATCGATGCGCTTGGACTCTCCGTGGGGCGTGAATGCTCCATCTTCTGCCGTCGCATCCAGCTGCACCAAGTACAGGAACGTGAAGCCAGTGGGAAACGAGTACGTGAATTGCATGTTGGTTGCCGCCCCTACCATCCCGGACAGCGTCTGTACTTGTGGGATTGCCGCCCCGATGATGAAGCCCACCCATCAGAAGGCAATCACGAGCGCGGACCAGCAGAAGCGTCCACGGGTCGACAACAGCGAGGGACCCTTAAAGAACCGCTCCACGACGTTGACGTAGAGAATCTTCAGGCCGATGTTGCCGTACAAGCCGCCCGCAATGACTGTCGAGATGAGGTTGAATACATTGCCGACGGTCTGCCAGGAGTACTTGCTCACGCCCTGAAAGGCCACCGCCAGGGTGAACTGGCCCTGGAAGCTGTACACATACAGGCCATAGACGATGTAGATGGTGAAGATGAGGGCCTGCGCGATGGAGAAGGCCTTCAAGAAGTCCATCGGGCGGCGCATCTCGGCGATGATTTGCGGGAAGATGGTCGCGCCGCCATAGGCGTAGACGATGTTCATGACGCCGTTGATGCGCTCGTAGAAGGGGTACGTGGCGAAGGCCTGCTTCACCACCGGTCCAGCCGGGATGCCGTAGGAGGCTTCCGCTGAGGCGTAGTTTGGCGGAGAGTGCGCGATGAATCCCATGGACAGGAAGATGACGAGGATGTTGAGCCAGATTGCCGAGCTGGCGAGCCAGCTGTAGCGCTTCAGCGTCCGGATCTGGTTCAGCACGCACCCGACGATGATCCAGACGATGATGGACACAACGAAGCAAATGTGCCCGTGTGCCAGCTGATAGAGGCTCTGGGCCGCGCTGAGGCTGGTCGTCGCCACGTTGACGATCATGTGGATGAACACGAGCCAGGTGACGAGGACGCGCATGTACTTGCCAGCGGTGCGCTCGGTGATGTCGCTGTATGACTTGACCGGGAACCGGTCGCTGTCCAGCTTCACGTAGAGCCACCACAGAAGACCTCCGCAGTAGAAGGCCATGCCACCCATGAACACATATAGCAGCGTTCCAGGGACGTAGCCATTCGCCCTGAATGCGTAGGGTGCGTTGAACGGACCCAGGATGTCAGTAGTGCATAGGTAGAACGCCCCTGCCCAGGAGGCCTGTCGTAGTGCTCGCCATGCGTTCACTTTCTCCTCCTCGAGAGCACTGAGGCTCCGGGTCTGCTCTTCCACGGCTGTGCTGGAGCTTAGATCGTAGTCCAGGGGAAGAATTCCGCGAGCTATCTGATACAGCCGGTCTCCTATATTCGCCTTCCTACAATGGTCTATAGCATGAGCTCACGCTGCGCAATCCCTTGGCCTTACCGCTTATCATCTGTAGCGTTGTCAGAAGCTCGTTGTAATTCCGCGTAAAACACGTAATCTTCTATTAACGGCTTCCTGGAGCGTGGAGATATCGATGTCTGCTGTGGGCTCGAGAAGGGCGACTCAACTTTGCCCGTTTGCTCGTTGAGAAACTCTAGGTCTGGCGCGGTCTACTAACGAGTTAGTGAAAGTCCGGCTGCATTACCAAGACATCGTGAGAGATACTGTGCCATTGATCTGAGCCATCGTTCGGTCCGGATGGCCGTCCACGAGAAGATGCGGATTGCGTCCTCATGTCGGCGATCACTTCTCATATATTACATTCCCCATCGAGTTGCAAGTGTTGCAGTGGCAGGTCTGCCTATCACGCAATGCAAAGGGCTAGACCGAAAGGAGAAGGTGCGCTGTTTACAAAAGGCTTGGGCGAAGCTTGCCCGAGCCGCCGGCAGCTGAATGCTGGGGGTGACACGAGGAACATGCATGGTGATGCTGTGCGGCTGCTCCAAGACATCTTTTCGACTTAAATTCGAAGCATTTGTGCTAGAAGAATTGCGCCGTCATTACACTTGGGTAGCCAGAACACGACGTGAGGCATTCGTTATATCTTGTTCTCCAAAGCTCCGGACATCTTTCAGACTGCATGTCAATCTCCAGATCCCGGTGCTGACGACCAGACTGGCTTGCGTCTGGCATGGACGGCAAGGTGACGAGCACTTGACGAGTCAGATGTGTTCCCATCCGACACATCGTGCGGCGGCGGTCGCTTTCATTGCGCTGGCCTTGTCATCCGAAGCGGCGAGCCGTAGCGACATCTCGCAGCTCAAGCGAGGAGACGGTGTGGAGAGACATGACTTCTTCGAGCCAGGCCAAGGGGGCCAAATGGGGTGTGCCTGCGATCCGTCTCGGTGCACTATTTGGGCGCCGATCGGTAGACTTGCAGGCAGAGTACTCCACACAGTGATCGTACGTCTGCTAGTCAATGTAAATCGTGGTCTTCCCGATGCAGTCGCAAGGGCGTAGAATTGTAGTAATGAGTGTGGAAGAGCTTCAATAGAGACAACAACGGCTCTTACCCTACCATTTGGAATCGCGCATATTGTCAAGAGGTGTTGCGCTTGACAGCTTTTAGTAGGCACCCAACACCACAATGGTTTGGTGGCGACGGCAGAGCTGTTGGATTCCCCCGAGGAACCAAAGCTTTCGTACCTGAGCAGAGCACATCTGTAATGCTGGTGAAGCGGTGGTGTCTTCTCGATGCGTTGGTACCGTCTAGCAATAGAACGGCGAACAGTCTCGCGCTCTGTGTTCATGCACAGAATCAGTAATGTCGTCGGGGGCCGCCGGGCATGCGAGGGCGAGCAAGTACTCATGCCTAGGTAGCAATCACCAATCCTCTCTGGGAGCATCCCAGGGCCGGAGCGCTTGTGAGAACAGTACCGGCCAAAACCAAAAGAACTGGTAGCAAGGCTTGACCGTATGGCGTCGTAGCGTGGTCGAAAGAGGCTGTAATACAGGCGGATATCCAGTGGGAACCAGAGACGTTGCGGCTAAGAAGCTCGTCTTGTGTTTGGAATCATTCGTAGCAGCCGACTTCGCATGCTCTTCATGCGCTTGATGGACGCCTCGCCGTCTCTTGGATGTCTCACGACCGTAGCAGTCCGGTCTCTGAAGTGGTAGCCTGCAACGTCTCGATATCGTATGACGCCGCCGACACGCAGTGCACCCGGTGCGCGCGCAGCAGTACATCACGAGCGCCGCGCTTGCTCGAATTTAGCCGTGATATCGTGTCGTCCATGGGTGCAAGAGCGTAGTCGCGCTCATCAAACACGAGCCACCGAAGGCATACGCACAGACCAAGGGGCAATCCAGCAACCTTTCCAACTTCAGACGTCGTTCGTAACAACCATGTCCTCTTGGCGTATCACCGTCTCGCCAGAAGTTCGCAGAGGGACATGACGCTCTATATAATGTGCCTGACAGTCAGCCACGAGACAGACGAGGAAGAGTACTTGTTGTCATCCTTGCCTCGACTCAGGCCTCTCTCGTCTCACTCTCAGCACACAGATCAACTCGAATCTCTCACTTAGAGTCGCAATTTCTTACTCAGCCATGCGATCTCTCCGTGCAGCAGGTACGTGGTCTTATCTGGGGGACACATAAGCAGCGGCTGACCGAGTGCATAGGGCTGAGTGAGCGTCGTTCGATCAGTAGCGACGTGCTTGGGATTTATGGGACTCTGGTGAGCTGTGCGACGTACCATACCGACCATGTCGTGGACGATGCGGCTGTGCACAGGAGCATCACGATAGCGTTGAAGCAGTGCGTTTCCGCGCTCCCAGTGCTTTCGACCGTGGTCCTGGAGGCCGAGACCAAGAAGCCTCAGCTGGCGCAGGTGTCCTCTATAGATCTGAGAGAGCACCTACATCAGATCGGCACGGGATCAGGCAGCGACGATTACGACGACGAGGAAGCACTACGGTTCCTCCTCAAGCACGCACACAACGAGCCGCTCGCTAAACATCACGTACGACCAGCATGGCGTGTCTACGTGCAGCCCTCCACCTGCGCAAGTCCAGCAGCTACAGGCTCCGGGACAATGATCCGCGCAGCGTTCAATTACTCTCACGCCTTGGCTGATGGAGTTTCCGGGCTACTCTTTCACAAGACGTTTTTCGAAGCGCTACGCCAGACGGACGACCTGCCGTTCAACAGCGAGCCTGTCTTCAATGTTCGTGGCCGCACCCCCGGTCTCTTGCCACCTCTCGAGCGCGCCGCTACTCTCTCCATTTCGTGGTCCTTCCTCCTCCGCCCTCTCCTTGAAGAATACCTGCCCGCAAGGTTTGTCAGACTTCTAGGACTCTCGACATCGGCGACAAGTGACACCTGGACTGGACCACAATCTCGACCGGGTCTGCCGTCGCCCCCAGAGCTGGTCACCACGACATTAGCAACCACTTCCATCCCATCCACACACTTGGACGGTGCACTGGCAGCGTGCCGAACGCGCAGAGTGCGTCTCACCGGCTTGCTCGCCGTCATGGTAGCCAGAGCTCTTGCGAGCGCCCTCCGAGCTCGCGGTGTTGCAGCTAGCCGCTACAGCGCCTTTGTGCCGATAAACCTCAGGCGTTGCATCCCCGAGGCCGCGAACGACATGGCGAACTACGTCTCGTGCACGAATGAGACGGTGGATGTCGCATTACAGCCTGGCGAAAAAGTCACAGGGAGCTTCTCGCCGAACCTGACGGATGCGGACTGGATCACGGCTCGGAAGCTCACTGATCGCCTCTCACTGCTCTCCAACACCCTCGCGGATCAGCCCATCGCTCTGTTGAGGTACCTGTCCGACATGCAGGAATGGTCGCGGAAGCAGGCGACCAAGAAGTCCGATAGCTCGTTTGAGCTGAGCAACGCCGGCGCCTTCGAGCCCCCGTCCGCGGCTACTTGTCGGAGCGAGTCCGGGTGGTCGGTGCGTGATGCGCTGTTCTCGCAGTCGGCCAACTGTCTGGGTCCACCTTTCAACGTCAATGTGGCGAGCACGAAGGGTGGCCCGCTGGCCATTGTGCTGACGTGGTGGCCGGGGATGCTCGGGGTGGAGGACGAAGATGCCCTCATGGAGGAAGTG
>JAWDJV010010031.1:0-11264 GCA_033119285.1 Teratosphaeriaceae sp. CCFEE 6253
GCCATGTTCCTCTACTCCCTCCTCGCCGTGCCCTACCCAAGCAGCCTATTCATCTACCACTGTTTCCTCATGTCGCGCGGGGAGACGACGCGGGAGTACCTCAACTCGCACAAGTTCTTGCGGAAAGATCGGCATCGGCCTTTCACGCAGAGCTCGTGGTGGAAGAACTGGGTGGCCGTACTGGGCAGGCCGCGGCCGCCGACGTACATGCGATTCAGGAAGCGGTGGAGGGAGGGGGATATGCGGTTGGGGTTTGCTGCGCCGAAGCGAGAGAGGCAGAGGGAATTGAAGGGCAGGTATAGTGTGGGGAGTGGGGAGCAGGAGGAGAAGCGGGATGTGGAGATGGAGAGGCTGCCGCCGCAGTCGCAGGGTCTCATTGGGTCGCCGAAGAGATCGCTAGCGAGGGGGCTGGGTGCGGCGAATGGGGGAGGAGCTGGCGGTGTCGGGGTGAATAGTACGCCGCGATGATGAGGCCCGGTCTCCGTGCTTTCGCCATATCTAATTGGGTTGTACAGCAGGGCGTTCGGTCGGCAGCTCCGCAGGTTCGATCGTTGGGGCAGCGATTGGTCCTTTGTGTAGATGTACTGCGACGAGGAGAGGGTGGTGTGTAGAGTAGTGTATATCGAATCATTGCCATCGCATTGATTGACGACTTTGATCGACGACTTTGCTCCCTCGTGTCGTGGGGCCAAGAAGTGGAATGTTGACCTGAACGCGTGGGCGTCGGTGATTGGGTTGAGAGGTGATCCACAGGACATTGTCCGCTTGCTGGAGCTGGACCTGCTTCATTCACCACCACCCACATCACGACCAATTGTTCAATTGACGTGCGTGCAAGTCTGGAGGCAGCAAAGATCAACACTTGATGCTCTGAACGCTCTAGGAAGGCAGCAAGTGGTGTGCTTCGACTTGGCGAGCGCAATATCAAAGTCACGCGCGCCGAGATCGCCTCGCGTCTCGCGTCTCCGACTCGCGTTTGGCTTGCTACTGCACCAACACACTTGCTGCATCTCTCCAACACACCGACAGCGGAGATGGCCGACTACACTCCTGCCGTCCTGACGCGTGCGAGCTCCACCGAGTCATCGGCACTGTCCAATATCAATGGCGCCAGCGCGGTCGCAGGTGCTGAGGAGGACGCTTCGTCCCGCGTGTCTGGGGTGTCCACACCGCCCACCAGCTTGCCAGATGCAGAATCGGCGACCATGGATTCTGTAGAGAAACAGGCAGCTGCACATTCCGTCGACAAGGGAACGGCTCGACGTCCCAAGCGCGCGAGAGCCGGCCCATCCTCGTACAACCTCAAGAAGCTTTCGGATGCTCAACTGCCGATCACGGCAGGCAGCAGCCGCAACGCCTCGGGCCTGACGGGACGCACGCTGGTGGAGGACGACGGCGAGCGCCTGGACACGCCTAGCGATGCCAAGGTGAAGAAAGTCACGGCCAAGAACTGGGAGATCCCCGCCAGTCTCCCGCCGAGGCAGACTCCAGGACCTCTGCAGAGGCGGCCCAGCGTTAAGGACCGGGTCAAGAAAGCAGCGACTAGGGTCGGCTCTGTACTAGGTAAGCGCGGCAGGGAGGTCATGGAGGCAGGCAAGCGGACGTTGGGCCGTAAGACACGTGACGAGGATGACGAGGCAGAAGAGGAGGTGGAGGAGGATGTGCCGCGATGGAAGAAGGCGCTCGATATGGGACCAAAGGGACTTCTCGAAGAGCTGGACTTGGACGTCGAACCCGAGCTAAACGTGCCCCCACCAGCCAAGAAGGCGAGGCTGTCAACCAAGGCCGCGCTGAAAGAGATGTCGCAGGCGCCTGCTGCTCCGGTGGCCCTTGCTAAGGCTGCTACGGCCAGTAAGGGTATGAAGAAGTGGCAAAAGGAGGGTCTGTTCGTCGGGCAAGACGCCGACTTCGACCCATCCCTCCCCGGTGGGAAGCGGAAGCTGCAGAAGAAACGCCCCGGTTCGTCAGCGTTAAATGAGACGTCCACCATTCCAGCCCCATCGAGGCGTGCCCTCGTCAGCTTGCCAATGTTCAGCTACCTGGACAAGACGCGCGATTTCGTCGTTCCCTACGACGTCTTCGCGCCTTCGTTCAAGAAAGGCGATGAGAAGCCCAAGGACTGGCACCAGGTGAACCGCAACCGCCTCGTGGGCGAAGCGAAGGAGATGTGGGAGAAGTCTGAACGCCTTCCAGCTTCGATGTGCGTCTGCCGGGAGCCTGCTGGAGAGGGCGATGTGGGCTGCGGGGACGACTGTTTGAACCGCATCATGCAGTATGAATGCAACGACGACAATTGCAATCTCTCCGAATCTCTGTGTGGCAATCGGCTGTTTGCCGACCTGGCTGTTCGAATGAAGAAGGGTGGCGCGTTCGATGTTGGAGTGGAAGTGCTGAAGACCACCAATCGCGGGTTCGGCGTGCGCAGCTGTCGGACGTGGGCCCCAGGTGAGATCATCATGGAGTATACGGGCGAGATCGTCAGCGAGGGCGAGTGCCAAAGGCGGATGAGGGAGGACTACAAGGACAAGCAGTGCTACTACCTCATGGAGCTCGAGCGGGGCCTGATCATCGACGGGACAAAAGGATCAATGGCGAGATTCATCAACCACTCATGTGAGCCGAATTGCGAGGTCCGGATGGTGAAGGTCAACGGGACGCCGCGCATGGGTGTGTTTGCCGGCGAGCGCGGCGTGGCTACGGGCGAGGAGCTGACGTACGACTACAACTTCGACAACTTCGGTGAAAGCCAGCAGAAGTGCTTCTGCGGCGCGCCGACATGCCGCGGCTACCTGTCCAAGCGGCTGAATGCCTGGGAGCAGAAGAAGCTGGCTAAGGTCGAGAGCGACAAGAAGCGCAAGGCGGTGGAGGTGGCGCAGGCGCATGCGGAGCATGAGGAGAGGAAGAAGAAGAGCAAGTCGGAGAGGGGCAGTAATTGGAGGGGCTGGGTCGCGGTCGATGATCCCGAGACGAAGGCGAGATTGAAGCAGGAGAGGGCTGAGAAGGAGGAGGCTGCTAAGTCGTCGGACCGTGCGATGCGGATGGCTGCGCGGAGAGGGTCGTTGCCGGCATCTGCGGGCGTGGCTGCGTTTGATTCGGCGACCAAGCCGAGGAAAGATTCTAAGCGCAGAAGGACTGTAGCTGTTCAGCAGGAGGTCGCACGCACTACCGAGGACGATGCTGCGCCGGGCGATGAGGCCGGTATTGCCGACGAGTCGGAGGCCGAAGTGGTGCCAAACGACGATGATGACCCTTCGGCACAGCTCCTCGCTTTGGCTAGTAGCCCCGTCAAAAGTGTGATGGCGAGGCCGAAGGTCACGCACAAGCGCAAACTATCGAGCACTGGTTCGAAGTTCGTGGAGGATCTGCCGCGTCCCATCTCTGCACACAGCACAGCGACCGTTACCCGCAAGACCGAGATCATCGTCACCGAGACCGCGACCGCAGAGGAGAAGACAGCAGTGCATCCGGCTGTTTCGGGTCTCGGCGGTGCTCGAATGGACGAGGGAGGGGTCGATGGTGTTGTTCCGGCGAAGAAGCGTCCGATCAAGGACGCGGTGAAGAGTGGCCTGCAGGCTGTCAAGAACAGTCTGTTTGGTGCTGCTGGACGGCCGCGAGGTGATGGAAAGGAAGACGGGGGCGCGAAGGGGTTGAAGCAGAGTACGTTATCGTTTGCTAAGGTCGGGTAGAAGAGGGCAATATAGACGGGTAAGAGGGTGGAGTATGAGGGCTTGACGAGAGGCGATTGTCACCGGGTGCAGAAGCAATGGCGGTCACCTCGTTGGTGCTCACAGGGTCTGTGAGACGGCTTGGCTAAGTCTTGATCCTGGTTGAATTATGTCAAGATAAAGCATCAAATCATGTAGCATGGCGAGAATCGAGCAATGTAATGCTTGATGCGGTGCGACTACATGTTCTCCCCTGAGTATCGCCATGCAATGATTACGCCTGTGCACAAGCCGCCTCGTCGTCCTGACATCCCTGGATGTCTGGAATCAAACACAGCCACGGCCACGCGAGGTGGTCCGTGCGTCCGTGGATTCCAAACATCACTCGTCGTGACGGTCCCGACTATGGCAACATGCATACAGCATTTGCCCGCAGCAATTACGGGTCAACGACCATGATTCCACAGTCTCATCATGGTACCGCTCTGACCTCGCGCCTCGACATGGTCGACGCTGGGCGGTGCAGCCATTCGCTTACAAGCGCTGCCTCCTGCGTGTCCACGAGTGGACCTGCCCAGCAAGCCGTCCTGTTGACGTGGGTGGCCGACGCCTGTCATGACAGCAGAGGTGGAGCGCACTCACTCGATACGGATCAGTACCGCCCCATGCGGTGCTGCGCGACCTCAATGTCCGCGAGCTCCAGGACATGACCTCGACCACTGCTTGTCGGTAAGCACGGAGGGATGATCAAGCAGGCGTTGGTTGGAGCTTGGCCAGATGTGTAGGGACCCCGTCATTCTGCTGTGCTCAAGGTATCGAGATGGGCTGTGGGCGGCATTAGCAAGCGACCGTCGGTGGCGGGCAGGACTTGCTTCGCTGGCTGCCAAATCTGCTCGAGTACCCTGCTGGACCTCCCTGTTTAAGCTGTTGGCATTGCGTGGCCGCTGCGCGGGGGCTGAAGCCACTCAATGCAAATCATTCCCATGGCTTGCTCAAGCATTGCCATCGTCGACCAACCGAGATCAGAGAGCAGTCCTCTATATAACACGGAGCCTCAAGTCGTTTGTCGTGCTGACCATCTGAGTCTCATCTGCGCAGCAGCGACACTACACTCACAACATTGGCCGTCCCAGAACACTGCCATTCGACGTCGATCTCGATATCGCGCACATCTATACAGGAGAATCAACTCGATGTCTGTCGACATGTCGACGACACATACTCCATCCTACGGCCTAAGGCCCTCAGAAGAAGGTCTGATGCAGCCGTTGGGCAACCCGCATGATTCGGCCCACACAGTTGGCGAGCACAGCGGGCCGATGCTGGCAAGTGAGCTACTGTCGCATCCCATGCCGGTCGACGATCCAAACAATCCGATGAAGTGGCCGCTACATCGCAAGATCTATACGTCCGCCAGTGCATGGCTGTTTGCTGCTGCCGTGTAAGACTCGCGGAAATTCCCGAAATGATTCATAGCTCATTACCCACTTGTTAGTGCCTTTGGTGCTACCTGCTTCACAGCCGGCAAGGCAGACTTCGTCATGAACTACAAGCTGGGCGAAGGCGTGCCCGTGTCGTTCATCGCTGGCCTGAGTCTGTACCTCTGGGGCATTGCGTTCGCTCCAATCTGGACGCCTCATGTCGCCGAGCGGACTGGCCGGTCTTTGATTTACTTGACGGCCCTGCCCGTTTGTGCCCTTTTCGTCCTCGGGGCAGGACTCAGCCACAGCCTCGGCAGCATCTTGGTCTGCCGCTTCTTCGCAGGTCTGACTGGTGGTCCATGTCTGGTGCTGATCGAAGGAACATTCGCGGACATGTGGTCTGCTCGGACTACCAACACCTACTACGCATTCCTGGGGACTGCTGCATACTTTGGTGCATCAACAGGTTCGTATGTCGCAAGCAGTACCTCCCTCAGTTGCTGACCGTGTATAGGGCCGTTGGCTGGCGGCTACTTGATGAAAGCTACAGGCAACTGGAGATGGACGCAATACTTCACCTGTATCCTCTTTGCAGTCGTCTTCCTCGCCGGCCTGGGGCAGTCAGAGACCTACCAAAGTGAGATCCCGCGTCGTCGTGCGCGTTACCAGGGCAAGAGCCGGAAAGAATTCATCCGCACACAAGATCCAGCTCTGAGTGGAGTGACGATCGGCGAGATGCTACGAATCACAGTGCTGGACGCTATGCTTGGACCGTTCACAGACCCGATTATCGCTCTTGCCACGCTCTTCCTGCTCTTCCACTTCGGTGTCGTCTTCCAGTGGTTCATAAGCGTACCGGCCGCGCTCGGCGCTCCTCCGCCCATGGGACCCGGCTACACCGTCGATCGAATCGGGCTTGCCATTGGTCTAACTGGGATGGTAGGGTCGACATGTGCCGCCCTTATGAGCATCACGATTGAGCAGATCAGCTCTGGCATGCTGATGAAGATGTTCACTACGCCTGTGTTTGCGTCGGTCGAATACCGTCTGGTCCCGGCCATGATCGGCCAGTTCCTCATCACGGCCGCTCTATTCTGGATTGGCTGGACCGTCAGCCCCGACTTCTCGCCCATCGTCCCGATCATCGGCACCGCCGTCTACATCTTCGGCAATGCCTCGATCATCATCTCCATCATCCCATATCTGTTCGACGCATTCCCGCCGGCCGGCACACTGTCGGCGCTCACAGCTGCTGCATCGGCACGGATTCTGTTCGCGGGCATGTTTCCGCTGGTGATCCTCTACGACATCACAGCTCTCACTCCGAAATGGGCATTTGGGATCTTCGGCTTCGTCAGCATTGCCATGTGGCCAATCCCGTTCTTGCTCTTCAGGTACGGTCCGACATGGCGAGCGAAGAGCAGGTATGCCAAGGTCGCGTTGGGTACGCACGATGGAACGGCAATGCACCGCAAGTTCCATCCCACGACGGGGAGATGATCGCATATGACAACGGTGCGATGGGGACATGAGAGACACAAAACAAAGGCGACTGTCAACCAAGCTAAATGATGAATTACCGATGGTCTGATTTCTGCACGCCTCCATTGGTTTGCGGCCAGATACTTGACGGCGGCATGTCGGGAGGCGTTAGGCGTTAGTTCTACTTTATGGTACGGCAGATCTAGCAGTCGCTCATTGTACTGTGAATCGCAAATGTCTACTTGTACGCTAATCCTCTGGCACCGGAAGAACCTCTTGATCGTGAACCTCTCTCCTTTGAGCAACCACAAATAGAGTTGCGGGACATCCGCAGCCGCGGCAACTCGTCTGAACCTCACCTCACCCGATCCACCCCCTGCAAGCCTACGCACTTTCCCCGCCTTGCTCCGCGATGGCGGATGCAGACAATACGCATAGACACTGTTGCCTCGGCGCCGGAGAATGGCATTGACTTCTGTATGGCGCGGAGCAGCCCTTGAGCCCACCGCCCGCTTCCGCCGCTCAGACGCGATCTGCCTTCCTAATGAAGCCCAATTTCTCCTCAATGACGAGGGAGATGGCGGTCTTGGTATACACTAGACCTACCGGCAAGAGGACTGATGGAGTACAAGAGGAGAAGCACGCTTTCTTTTCCCACCTCCTCTCAACTCTCCCTATCGGTGAATGCGGATGATGCCTTCCTCGATCGTGACCCTCGCGGCTTTGCTCGCAACGACAGCATTCGCAGGCAGCACACGTCCGTGGCATGGTCCTCACACGGCATCAAGCTCCAAGTCAGCGGCCTCCAGCGCACCTGCGCAGACAGCAAGTTGCGGGTACCCCAGCGGAGCACCAACGGCGACGATCGATGCTGGCGTCGTCATCGGCACGACAACCTCCCTTCCGGCCGCAACAGCCTCTATCAACAAGTTCCTTGGCGTGCCGTTCGCCAAAAGCCCGCCGACCCGGTTCGCGCCGCCCGAGGACCCTGGAAGCTTCGGCGAGCCGATCAATGCCACCGCGTGGAGTCCGGCATGTATTCAGCAATTCAGATACCCAGCTGCGTCCCAGGAGTTCACGGAAGCCGTGTTCAACAACCCGGCACCGGAAGAGAGCGAAGATTGTACGTCGCTGCCGTGCGGTGAACTGAGGTGTATCGGCTGATGTGGGCAGGTCTCTATCTTAACGTCTATGCACCTTCCACACCAGCGCCTGCAGATGGACGTGCGGTTCTGTTCTGGGTAAGAACGTAGCCCGGTTCCGTAGCAGATGGGAGGTGGGCTGACAGATACTCACATCAGATCTACGGCGGTAGCTTGCAATTTGGCAACGCAGGCCAGCCTGCTTATGATGGAAGCTGGTTCGCGAGTTACGAGGATGTGATTGTCGTCACAGTCAACTACCGGACGAATGGTACGTCGCGCCTAAGAGTCTGCCATACCCTTACGCGGACTGACAATCTTGTTCATGTTAGTCTTCGGCTTCCCATCATCGCCAGAGCTGCCTGTCACGGGCCACAATCTTGGATTCCTCGACCAGCGGATGGGCTTAGACTGGACCCAACGCAACATCGCTGCCTTTGGCGGGTCACCCGATAAAGTCACGGTCGTAAGTGTCTCCAACTAATGTCTTTACCGCTTGCAGTCAAGCTAATAAAGATACCTGCATAGTTCGGCGAAAGTGCCGGAGCCTTCTCTGTCGACGCCCTCATCACCTCCTTCCCAGCCAACTCCACTCCACCTTTCCGCGGCGCCATCCTACAGTCTGGACAGTACAGCTATCGCACTGCTCCTTTTACCAGCTCAGTGCCCGCGTGGAATGCCTTGAGTGCCGCGCTCGGCTGTCCCGGCAGTTATAGCAGTAACCTGACATGCGTCCGAGCTGCGAACGCCACCACCATCCAACAGATCATCGACGAACAGGTCCTCGTATTCAACCCCAGCCCTGACAACGTGACCTTGGTCTCATCTCCAGCGCAACAGAGATTGAGCGGAGACATTGCATACGTACCCGTGATGGGCGGTACAAATGCTCAGGAAGGGCGGTATGTGCAGACGCTCACAAGATGATCCTCGACTCCTCATATCTGATATGTATCATCCAGCGTTTTCACCGTCGGCGTGACCGACACCTCCGCCTTCCTCGGATCCACATTTGGCAACACGACAGCAGCGAGAGCTCTCATCGCGGCCCTCGAAGCGTCGTACACCGGCTTCGCCACACCCTACGACCAGGTCTCCGCGATCTTCACCGACCTTGTCTTCCAGTGTGCGCAGGCGAAATGGGCAAACGACACAGCCAGCATCGGGATCCCAGCCTGGCGCTACTACTTCAATGCTTCTTTCGCCAACACACAAAGCTATCCTGGGCTTGGGGTCTTTCACAGCTCGGAGATCCCAATCGTGTTCAGCACATACCCGAAAGTGAACACGACAACGCAGGAGTATGCATTAAGCACCGCTATGAGGGGTGCCTGGGCGAGATTCGCCAAGAACCCTGCCGGCGGACCGGGTTGGAATCAAGTGAGGACAGGAACTGCTGGGCCGGTCTTGGTTGGAGCGACCGAGATCGCGATAGGTGGTGTGCTGCAGAGTCCGAGCGGAAGTGTCGCGAGTGGTGCTTGGGATCTCGGAGTCTGGGGCAATCGTGGAGATGCCTTCAGCAGCGGCATCACTGTCATCGACGAATCCGAGGTGGACTACAGGTGCGGGCTGTATGAGGCCCTGTATGCTGCAGCCTCGGGAACAGCTTGAAGACATCACAGACAGATGACCAAAAGTTCACTTGAAGCTGCTCACATGCCAATAGCCAGAACACCAATGCTCACATTGCATTCTCACACATGTCAACAGCTGATGGCTCGCTCTCTACAAGCCTCTTGGAGGATCTGACAACTATCTTCACCGCCCATCACTCTTCTCTTCCGTCAAGCAATCTCGCAGTCAGATCCTTCATCTGTCAACTACCCCCCGAACGAACTCCACTAGCGAGTCGCAACATCACCTCCCAACACATTGACCTGATAACACTTGATGTTGCCAGCACTCAGCAATGGCGCCCAATCCCGACCTCAGCAGAACCGGCACAGCCTCGTTCGAGAACAAAATCTCCGGCCCTTCTCCGTTCACCACGCAGGGCAAGCTGGCCAAGGCTGCTGCTAAGAGTGATAACACCAGGAATATGGCCCCGCAGAATGTACCGGCGATGGAGAAAAAGCCCGGCAAAGCCCGCTCGTTCGTGCCACCCAGCGAGATGGCGGCCGCGGCCAAGCGTCGTGCAGATATGAAGATTGCGTCGAAGGGCAAGTCAGGGAAGAAAGAGACGCTGCTGACGACGCTGGCGAAGATCAAGGCGGCGGAGGCGAAGCAGAAGGCCAAAGATCCGCATGGCGTAGCGGTAAGAGAGGCAAAGGGGAAGGGAAAGGCCATTGTGCAAGCTGCGAAAGCCGTGGGAAAGGCTGGTGCGAAGGGCACGGCGACGGCCGCCGGTAGAGTCCAGCCCAAGCAAGCCGTGAAGGCCAAGCCGCTGGGCATGCTCTCCGTCTTACACAGCCATGGCAGCAGCACGATCCGCTTTGCGAAGACCGAGGGCGGGAAGCATCAAGCTGTGATGTCGCGTCGGACGAAGAAGGCCGGGAGGTTATTGAAGGAGAAAAAGGAGAAGGCAATGGCCCGGCTGGAGATGCAGGCTCTGTGGAGCGATAGGGATGTGCAGAAGGTGCTGAAGAGTTGCCAGGGGAGTCTGGTAAAAGTGCTCAGTCTGCTGAGGGCGTCCGACTCCCTTCACAAGAGGTTCGGCACGCTGGTGGATGCCGGTCTGCTGCCTGCGCCGGGCACTCTGGAGATCACCGCGGTCGACGTGCAGGGTGCGAGCGCGCAGTTCCGCTTCCTGGACCTGCCGAGGGAGCTCCGTCACGAGATATACGAGTTCGTGGTGGTGGAGCACAAGATCTTCATCCGTCCCGACAGCGTCACGGGGCGCGAGCAGCCTGACTTGGCGATGGTCTGCCGTCAAGTCAGAGAAGAAGTGCTGCCCGTATTCTACGGCAAGAACACCTTCGCCATCGACCTCACGCCTTCGCCGAGGACCGCGGGTACGGACGGACTGAAGACAGCAGCGGCATGGGCGAGAGCTATCGGTAATCAGTCCTCCGCCTTCCCCGCGAGCTCGATCAATTTCATCCGCAACTGGATCTTCGACTACGCGGCTCCCGTCTTCACCAACAGCAACGAAGCAGACGACGATCACGCGCTCATGCTCTCCGTCCGATTCAAGAAGAGGTCAAAGCTCGGGTCTTGGAGCGCAGTGGTAGAGATGCATCGCGATGCTGCGTGCATCATGCCGGCGTTCGCCGAGCACGGGACCTGCACGGTGCAGATCGCGCCGGAGTGGGTCAATGAGGCGATCATACGGGTGTGCGATGCGGCGAAGCAGGGTGGCATTACGGGGCAGTTGATCATGGGGCTGGCGAGGGCGCTGCAGCCGAAGATGCAGATGCTGGTTAAGAGCCGGTGCAAGATGCAGTAGGCAGGGCAGGGGGTGAGGAGATGAGGTGGCTTCAGAGCGTGTCGGCTTCGGGACAATATTGGTTCCTGGGTACAGCAAGCGTGTCTAGGTGGAAAGAGCGGATCCCGGATGGACAGTCAGTCAGCATAGCAGCGCCTCGGGGCAAACGCGAGAGGGAAGAGAGATCACG
>JAWDJV010010032.1:0-11235 GCA_033119285.1 Teratosphaeriaceae sp. CCFEE 6253
AGCGTAGCGTTAGCGTACGAAGGCGCTTCTTAGCGTTACGATTAGACTACCTAGGCATTTGCTACGGAGTTAGCAACATTAGAAGAGTAGATAGACCTATATACGCCGGAGTAGCGTACCCGCCATCTCCTCGCAAAGTTAAAGCCTACGCTACGTACGGCTATTATTACCTTTTACGAGGTTCTAAAGCGTCGTAAAGATCTAGTCTCGTTGGCGACAAGGCTAGAATCTACGACTAAGAGAAGTAGCGACATCGCGTTAGTAACGTACAAGCGTACCGTAGGCGACTCGCATGCTCGACACGAGAGCCGCGGCGATAGGAAAAAGTAGAAGTCGCACGACCTACCTCGTAGTCCTACGCCCGCTTCCCGCCCGTAGGAAGGCCGTAGTAACGCCGTAGCTACGGCGCATATAGCGACGATCGTGTACTACGGTTGTAGTAAGAAAGGTTACTATAAGAGTAACTACACTAAGAAGCATCTCTAGCTAAAGGACGGGGCGGCGCCGACCCGTAGAGTCGACGCTAGCTCCGCGCTATCGAACCGCCGGAAGGGCGCCGGTGTTCCAACACCCGGTACGGGTGCTAGAGCGGCCTCCTAACTAGCCGGTGTTCGACAAGTCCGTTAGGCTTCTATTCGACGAGGTGTATCTACCTAGGCTGCTAAGTACCTTAACGGCGTAGTGTTGTCGTAGGGTTAGAGCATGCGTACTACCTACGTCCTTAATAATGCCGCGGACGTTAACGTAATCTTATAAGCACTTGCGATTAAGTGTAGCCTTATAAAGTTAAACATCCCCCTACCCTCTCTTAAGGGGTTCCGGGGCGAAAAGGGATTCTACTACGGGGCGTACGCGGTACGCCTACGTCTCGTAGACTCTACGTAAGATGACCGGGAAACGGAAGGGATCTTCTTCGGGGCTAATTTAACTAGCCCGGAGATCCTCCTTAGCCGGCCCTAGCGACGCTAGTATAGTATCGTTGTAGATAGTAGCAACGATAGCTAGTAGTATAGTAAACTAGGCGACCTACCTACGGTTTACCTACGTAACGCACGGGCTTTCTATAGAGACATAAAGAAGTCTTCGAAGGTCCTCGCCGTAACACTAGCTCTTGCCTTAAGCCCGCTCCCGGTGGAAATTTAAGATTTCGAGGACGTCCTACCGGAAGGTAGTGTTGCGGACCGCCCGCTCCCCGAAGGCGTAGAGTATGCGATTAACCTAGAGCCGGGTTAGCGCCCTCCGTTCCGGCTATTGTACAACCTATCTATAACGGAGCTCGAGGTCCTTAAATAGTACCTCGAGGCCGCCTTACAGAATAGTTGGATCTAGCGGAGCGTAAGCGAGGCGGGTGCGCCTATCTTATTCGTACCTAAGAAGGACGGCACCCTTCGCCTTTATGTCGACTACCGAGGCCTAAACGCCATTACGATTAAGAACCGGTACCCCTTGCCTCTTATTAGCGAGACGCTTAATAGGCTCGGGCGAGCCGTATACTTCTCGAAGCTCGATCTAAAGGATGCGTATTATCGCATTAGCATTAAGCGCGGCGACGAGTAGAAGACTACGTTTCGTACGCGTTACGGCTACTTTAAGTACAAGGTAATGCCGTTTAGGCTAACTAATGCCCCTACTACCTTCTAGGCATATATCGACCGAGCCCTAGCGGGCCTAGTCGACGAATCTTATGTCGTATATTTAGATAACATTCTTATCTATAGCGACTCGTATGCGGACTACGTGCGACACCTACGCGCGGTCCTAGAACGATTACGAAAGTTCGCCCTATTCGGGAATCGAAAGAAGTGTTTCTTCTTTACTAATTAAGTAGAGTACCTTAGGTATATCGTAAGCCGCGTAGGCGTCTCGATAGATAGGAGTAGGGTAGCTATAGTAGAAGACTAGCCTAATCCTACTACTTTCCGCGAAGTTTAAGTCTTTCTAGGCTTTGCTAACTTCTATAGGCGATTTATTAAGGGCTACTCTAAGATCGTTACGCCCTTAACAAGCCTAACTATAGGTACTAAGCTCGGGAAGAAGCCTAGCCTACTAGAATAGGGCGCTACGCAAGAGTAGGCGATAAGTAGGATTAAAGTAGCGTTCGCGACTACGCCTATCCTACGTTACTACCATCCTAATGCGAAGTTGCGACTAGAGATAGATGCGTCCTAGTTTGCTATCTTCGCGATCCTATCGTAGTTACGAGCCGTAGGCGAGGAGCCTACGGAATGGCATCCTATTACATTCTAGTTACGGAAACTAAATCCGGCCGAATGCAACTATAAAACGTACGACAGCGAATTGCTCGCTATTGTCGAAGGTTTTAAGGAGTTCCGCTACTACCTCGAAGGCGCTACGTATACGGTGTAAGTACTTACCGACTACAATAACCTTCGAGGCTTTATAGGCGTAAAGTAGCTTAATAGGAGGCAAGCTCGCTAGGCTACCTTCCTAGCCTCCTTCGACTTTACTATCGAGCACCGAGCGGGAAAGTCCAATCCCGTAGACGGGCCTTCGAGACGCCCTAACCACGAAGGCGACACGTAGGCTCCGCGCTATCTCCTCCCTACGCTACAAAACAAGTTAGTAGTATAGTAGGAGGATCCGGACTTGGCCCCTATCGTAGGCCGCGTCCGGATCGGGGAGCTCCCGTCTCCTATGCGAGGAGTAGGCGAAGAGCCGTCGTACTAATACTTAGGTCCTCGTTCGTTCGTTAGAGCTATTATTAACTTAATAGCGAGGGACGACAGTCTCTACGCCGCTACTAGTAAGAATTTAGATAGCTTTATTAGGCGGTTGTAGGAACTAGACGAAGCCTTACCGGCGCTACGTTTAAGTAGCGTTACCGTAGGCGACACGCATGCGTAGACGTAGAGCGACGGAATCTAGTACATTAACGATTTAGTGTACGTGCCCGCCGACAGCGCCTTACGCGCGGAGCTTATGCGCCTCTACTATAACGATAAGCTTGCTAGCTACTTTAGCCGAGATAAGACTAAAGCCCTCCTTCGACGGAAATACTAGTAGCCTACCCTTGTAGCCGACGTAGCCGAAAGGGTAGCATCTTGCTACACCTACGAGACTTAGAAGTCTCGCCGCTATCGGCCTTACGGCGAAGCGCAAGCGCTTCGTATACCTAACCGCGCTTAGTAGGAAATTACTATGGACTTTATTACCGACCTACCGCCTAACAAAGTCGACGGCAAGGTCTTCGATGCTATACTAGTCATCGTCGATCGGTATACTAAGATGTGCGTCTATACTGCGACAACTAAGCGTTGCACTAGCGTAGAGCTTGCGACGATCTTAATGTTATAAATCGTACGACACTACGGTGTACCGTCCGGGATCGTAACCGATCGTAGGTCTATCTTTACTAGTTAGTACTAGAGCGACTTCGTATTCGAGTCGTACGTAAAGCATAGGCTTAGTACTACGTTCTATCCGCAAACGGATAGATAGACGGAAAGGTCTAATTAGACTTTAGAATAGTACCTACGGTGTTACTATTTAGAAACATAGGACGACTAGGCCCTAAGACTTACGTAGGTAGAGTTCGCGGTTAACAATAGCGTCTACTATGCGCTGCGTATAAGCCCCTTCGAGATCCTATATAGTTTCAATCCTAATATCTATCTCCCTCCGACTCGGGACGAGTCGTACGAGGAGAGGGTACTAGCTATAGCGGAGCGTGCTCGTAGCATGCGAGAAGCATACGCGACGCTAGCGAAGCGCTAGCTAGAGACTTAAGAGTCTTAAAGGAAGTCTTAGAATTCAAGGTAGAAGCCTATAGCCTACAAGGTAGGCGACATAGTGCTACTGTCTACTAAGAACCTAAGAATGCTAGGCGCAAAGAAGAAGTAAAGTACCCGCTTTATTAGCCCTTTTCGCATCCGAGACGTAGTCGGCTCGCAAGCGTACCGCTTAGCCTTACTAACATCGTACCTTATTTACAACGTTTTCTATGTCTCTCTTCTAGAGCCGTACCGGCAGCGCGTAGGCGAGGAGCCTACGGAGCCTATGCCGCTCGTAGATCATAAGGACGAATAGGAAGTAGAGGCGGTAGTAGGTTTAAAGAAGAAGTTAGGGCAACAATAGTACCTACTTTAGTAGAAGGGGTGGCCGGAGGAATACACGAGTTAGGAGCTAGTAGCGAGCTACGTACACGCGAAGGACTTAGTAGACGCATACGAGGCATAGGCGAAGGGCAAGGCACGCGTAAGGCACAAGAAGCTTAATTAAGGTTAGCAAGGACCGTCGCCGCGTAGGCGCTAAGCCTGCGGGCCGCCGCCTCCGCGGTCTTGTCGCGCATAGTGCCCGCCGCCCTTAAATGTCGAGGTCGTTATCTTCGCCCGCTATCTAAGAGGGGGCGTTACTTAACTCCGAGGTCTCCGCCGTCGTCGCCGCCCCGCGCCCGCGCCCGCTACGCGCGCGCCCCGTACGTCCCCCGCGCCCGCCGCGCGCCCGCCTCCTACGCCCGCCGCGCGCGCGCTCCGCCGGGGCTGCCGTAGGGCCTACCGGAGGTGCTACCGGACCCGCCTCCTCCTCCTCCTCCTCTTCCTCCTTATTTACCGGGCCGTCTACCCCGAGAGCGGCGTCTACACTCTCTACCGACAGACTAGCGGCGCTAGCGAACTACGGGTTATTAGTAGGCGAAGCGCATAAGCGTACCGGGCGTTACTTACTAGCTTCCCTAGAGCGACCATCCTAGCTAGGTTCCTACGCACCCGCTGCACCTCTAGTAGTATGTCCGTCGAGCCCGACGCGTGCGAAGCGCTAGCGGAGGCCTTGCGGGGCGTGCGCTAGTCGCCGACGGTGCGCGAGCGGTTAGCCTTAAAGGCCTTTAGGCCGTCCTTTAGGCGGCGAAGGGCCTCCGCCCGGGCTAGTACCGCGGTGGCCGTAGCCTCCTCGTCTTCTACTAGCACGCTCCGAGCGTGCTCGCGTACTGCGCGGACTACGGTGTTAAAGAGCGAGAACATAGGAGGCTCGACGGGGACGCAACTAGACGCGGTTAGTAAGATTCGCACCCGTTGCCGGGCTGTACGACGCATGCGCGTCGTAGGGGAAACGTACTCGTAGTAGGAGGTAGCGCATCTCCCGTACTTCTTCCCGAAGAACCCGGTGGTGCCATTATATGGATCTGTACCGTGTTAGCATGCTACGCGACTAATGTACCTCTACGCGACGCTTGCGCCGCGCTAGCTACACGCACCGGTCCCTTTATCCCTATAGTAGGGAATGTACCTATTGTACATAGGGATTAGGGGCTTGGTGTCTCTCTTAGGAGGCATAGTGTCTTACGTAGCGCGTACGAGGCGCGAGCGTAATAGGTACGAGGGGGGCGTCTACCGCGTAGTAAAATCTTGTTACCTTTGCAAAGGTCTTAAGTATGTATGTATGTTTAGGGATTGCCCGCGAGAAGCAAGCGAACAACAAAATAAACAAATGCGCGCAACAAGCGGGCCGCACGCGAACCGCCCCACCGGTACTACAAGAATAGAAGGAGCAACTCTAGGTTGCTCTTTCCTCGCCCGCTATTTAGCTAGAATGCTTTAGCTACACAACAAACGGTGCGCGTATGCTACGCGCACGCGTTTAGTAAAGGGGTCGCCCTCTACTACTACAAGGAACTAAGGGTAGTCCCTATTAGGGAGGGAGGCAATTGTTATAGGAGACAGCCTAGTATGGCTTTAGGACAGTCACGTAGAAGGTTACGTTCGTAGTCACGTATGTTGGCCGCCCGGCTAGCGGCCGGGCAAGCGGCCAGCATGCGTATACCCTACGCGCCCTTTGCTACTCCTAGGGAAAGTAGCAATTAGCGCTGTTCTTAACTAAGTGTTTAGTTAGAGACGCGCCCTATACGCTGCGAGATATCTTTACTATAGATACCCCTGTATTAGCCGCCTAGTCCATGGAGTTATACCTTAGTAGAGCTTCTACCTATCGTACTTACTATGCCCTACGCTAGCCGTGCTTGCCCTCGTACATTACTAAAGTCGACCGTTAGGAGATTGGGGGTGCGGCCGCTTCGCGCTATAGGCAAAAGCTAGGAGCTAACCTACACTTTTACTTACAGGCAAGAAGACTTAGTACTCTTCTCGCAAGGCGGCCGGTAACGGCGCCTAGGATGTAGATACGGGAGAAATATCAATACGGGCCGAGGTCGAAGCTCCCGAGCTAGGTAAGCCGGAGCGAAAACGTCTAACGGGAGCGTAGTCGCCTAGAGAAGCTACTAGTGTATTCGGGAGTAGGTCGATCGGATGTAGTAGCGTCGATTGTTCGACGGGCTTAGTAGCGCCCGGTACTTAGACGGCAATAACTACGCTGCCGGATGTTAGCGTACAAGGCCTATAGCCCGCTACTAGCGAGGACTCCTAGGCTAATGTACCCGAGTTATGCCTAAGCATTGCTTCGCTCTCTAGCTATCTAGGCAGGGTAAGATAGTACTCTTCGCATAGGTAAGCTTACTATAGAAGGTAACATAGAAAGTAGCATTTACATGTTGAACTACTAGACGTGCTTCGGCGCGCTACTACAACATACCCGCTACGTAATTAGGTCCATTTAGGGACAGCCATGTAACCTACGGGCGTCTAGGATTTACGGATTCTTACCCGTATAGTAAAGAATCGTAGAACATTCCGGGGTAAGTACGAGAGGCCTCGCGACATCGCTTAAGTGTCCTTCCCTCGTGGTCCCCGTCTTCGGGACTATATACAAGCACGCCTACCTCGCTACACGATTGCTCGTAGGAATTACCGTAGCTCCTTGTGCGCGCCTCTTTATACTAAAGCCTCCATGCTAAAGTATCCCGGCATAGACAAGCGCCAGCATCGAGACAACAATAACTATCGCTCTAACGCGTCTTTATAGTAGAACTTCCGGCAGCTATAAAGGCTACCGAGCGATGTACGAGCACGAGAACGATAAAGGTACAAACGACGTCGATCTAGGGACAACAAGCACACTTATTTGCGCTCTCGTTAGTGTTTAGAATTGTACCGGCACATATTACTTGGACCGCTAGGCATCTCTAGAATGCTAGACCGCTAGCAACATCGGACTATTATAGTACACGGCACACGTCTTGTAGCCCTACGCTTAGGCGACTATTACAACCTACACCGAGCTTTACTATAGTCCTATACCTGTCGGTAGCAATGCTCCAAGGTCCCGCATCCTCTCGCATTATAACAACCTCGGCGAATGCCAACGTGGCGTCGACCGGCGCCGACTTGTAGGGCTAGCCTACCGTTAACTTAGGCAAAGTAAGCACTACGCCGACAGATCTAGGTACGGATAAGCCTATTACCGACGAGTCTACTATAGACATAGCAACTATACTAGAGCCTAGCTAACTAGCTAAGGAGGGGCCTATTGCGATTGTAGCTACGGAGACCCTCGTATACGAACTAAAGAGGACCGGCCTTACTAGGACCGGACCCTTTACTATAGCTCTCTGCATCCTAGAAGAGTTCTTCGACGATGTTACCGATGTTGGGCAGCTGTCTTAGCTATAGAAGCTAGACGACTCTATGCGTGCTACCGTAATTAAAAAGTCGGTAATTATAAAGGACATAGTAACTATGCCGTTTGCCGGGCCTCTACTGCTACTTACTCTCGCGGATCGGTTCCCCGGCGACGCGGTCGTAGCTCGGTTCTAGCAGTCTACTAAAAAGGTGTTCTATTCGAAGAACATCTTCGTCTCGGAAAAATAGGAAGCGCTCGCTAAGTTCGCGAAGGACCTTATAGACAGGCGTACCTATCTACGTACTATTAGAGTAAAGCATAGCTATAGATTCGACAAGAATAATAGCAGAAGCGGCGAAGATCTCTAGGACGCTATTGATAGTGTTCTACGGTAGAGAGAGCTAGAGGGATGTATTTCTTGTTCCATTGAGTACTAGGTAGATAGCAAAAGCGAGAAGGTTGCGGACTAGACTAACGACCCCGTCGCCTACTTTGCTACGTAGGAGAAGTTACTACCCAAATCCAAGCAAGCTACGTAGTCTCGCAAGGGCAGTGTCGTAAGCAAGACGGCCCTACTAAAGAAGGCCGAGGCGAAGAAGACGGAGGCGAAGAAGACCGAGACAAAGTAGACCGAGACGAAGCAAAGCGGCACGAAGCAAAGCGGCACGAAGTAGAGCGGCACAAAGTAGAGCGAGACGAAGTAGAGCGAGACGAGGTAGAGCGAGACGAGGGAGAGCGAGACGAGGTAGACCGCCGTAGAGTAGATCGAGGCGAGGTAGACCGAGGCGAAGGGGGTGTCTAGAGTAGGTCTACAAGACGGTTAGGATATAGAACCTACTAGAAAGAGGAAGTAGAGCGCGAGCGGCGGTAGGGAGTAGTCCGCGAAGCGCGTACGTTCGGCACTAGGTAGCCTAATCGAGGACGTAGCTACCGACGTAATTGTTAAGGTCTCGCATGCGCAGGATAATACGGGAGAGGTATCGAAGCACGTTAGGGAGGTAAATACGTAGAGGGCTCGTTAGGTTAAGGAGGAAGAGACGGATAAGGAGATAGAGGAATAGCGTAGGATAGGGACAGCGTAAGAACACGACGTAAGCTATAGCATTGTTTAAGTGTCGGCTATAGTGCCTACTACGGTAGGTTGGCTACCGTCCATAAGCATAGCACGAGCTTGGAATACAATGCTATTACGTAGATAGCTCCTAGGATACTAACACATGTAGCTTTAGAGCTATTTAACACCGCATCCTTAATTCCGGTCGCCTCTACCCTCCGACGTCGTGTATATGTTATCCGGCGTGTCGATGACACTGTTGTAACCTAGCGCTCGTAGAATGTTGCCCGTCGCATGCCCGTTAGCTTTGATACATTCCCTACCTACTATCGCGAAGCGATCTTAAGGTGCCCTAACTAACTACTAACTTGCCGCCGTAACCTATCTTCGCCTTAATAGCTATAGCGGCTACGGGTCCCGAGTACGGCTTCTTCTAGTCTGCTTCGCGTCGTTCTAAGTACTAGCTAAGGACGTGCTAGAAAGGGTCATCGTGTAGTTATGCTTCTCTACTATCGCTACCTTGCTTAACTTTAAGGACGTAACGCCAAACGTGCCTATACTTAGCTCGGTAGGCTTAAGCCTAACCCGTAGCGTCTTCGCTCCTATAATAAGTTAATAGTGTTTCGGCATTTGACCTCGCGGGACTTTAGTCGCCTCTATTACTATAGTAGCAAGAGTAGCAGTAGGCGAGTAAGCGAGTAAGAGGAGTAGAAGGACTACGATAAGCACCGAGCTTAACGGCATGCGTATTACTCCTCGTCTACTATTTACCGCTGCTGCTTACTTTAGTAAGCATGCGTCTAGTACGAAGCTCCAAGTTGCCGCGCGCCGTAATGCTTATCTAGCTAAGTAAGCTAGGCGGCTAGCGTGTAGTAGTCGCAATCGGCCGTCGCTACGGCCGAGCGGTAGCGGGGGAGACGATAGTAGTAAATATAGGTAACTCGCACAAGCGTAGATCGGAGCGGTATACTACTCTCTGTCCGCCCTCCGCTTAGCAAATAACTATTGCGTAGCCTAACTCCAAGGAGCTCTCCCGCGAAGCTCGATAGTCTACTATCCTAGCCGTCGTCCTCTACGCGGCCATGGCAACTTACTGTCACCCGGGCCCGTACTACCTTATTGCTCTCGTAAGCGTAAAGCATCGATAGTGCCGGCGCCGCCTTCGCTACCGAGGCTAAAGTAGCGCCGCGCCATGACCGAGCTTAGGTAGGATAGTTAGCCGCGACATAGTCTTTAGTATTATTCTAAAGGTCTTTAATAGGGCAGGCTACTAACCGTAAGCGCATAGTTGCGCGTCTCGGCCGGTCTAAAGGAGCGGGTAATGGGTCTGTTACCGCTACGGGACGCATAGGGTGTGCTACTAGTAGGTGTCGTGTAGTGTGTACACGCTAACGACGCTCGTAGGCGGTTCTACGACGTTACCGCTACTCGTTTAATCGTACTAGTAGGGAGGCGCCGATGCGTAGGGCTATCGCCGGTTTCGAGGAAGAGCTAGTCGTAGTAGGAACCTACATTGCAACATAGCTAATCGCCAAGCTTTAAGGTAGAGCGAGTCGAGTCCGTTCTCTTGTAGCGTCTAGTATCGTTCCCCGCCTATTAAGCCTTTTCGATGGTACTGTACCGCTCTATATATGTAGCGCTCTACCTAGGTGCCCCTCGTCCTCGTAAACGCTTACAAGTCCGACGGCCATTATTATAAGCGGCTAGCGCCCCGTTTAATAGTACTAGACGACTAGCTAGGATAAGGCACCGGAGGCCGAAGGGACTACGTTCATTAACTAACTACCAATGTTCTATCGACGAGACTCTATATACATGCCCTATAAAGGTAACGACGTGCTTGTACATACGTAAGTTAAGGTGCATCTAAGGGGAAACCTCGGCAACTTTTCTCTACCCGCTCTATTCCTTCCCTTAAACTTCGTTATTTAGTGCCAATAATGGCATCTCCGTCGAGGAGCATCGAAGGCGCCGAAGGACTACTATATAAGTACAATTGGTCTTACCGATATAATAATGAAGCTAATGCTCGCCGGCGCTTACCGTTATACTATACCCGCCGTACTCGCTAGAGTTTCGACATGCGCGGTAGCTTCGGTCCTCTCTCGAGGACGGTCTAGCGGCATGCAAGCATAGCGGTAGGTACATGTAGGAGTGCTAGCACGACTACACGGTGTATAGAGCCATCTACAACTATTCGAAGGAGGCCGCTAGCCGCATGCATTCGTTATGATATTACAACGCTAACTTCGCTAGTAGTTAAGTATAATAGCTATATATGCCGACATGCGTCTACTACACCTACTTGGCTCTTCCGTACATAGGCACCCGATTAAATCTTTACTAGCTCTATATGCGCGACAAGACAGCCTAGCCTTCGTTCTAGATTCTCCCCCAAATAGGTTAGAATCCGGACTAATTATCAAGGCTAGAAGCTTGCCGTTATAGTATAGGACACTAGTGTGTTAGAGTAGCGGGACTCGCAAGTACTATCTAAGAGTCTTAGTAACTTGTATTCGACGAGTCCGCTCTAGTCCGAAAGTTAGAACCGTATGTCTCGGCTAGTAGATCCCGGCTAGTAAGTCTAAATTCTAGTATATTAAGACCGATCGCGGACTCTAACTAGACCTAGAACACTATGTTGCGATCCGACAAAGTCGTCTCGATGTAGTAGAGCTCGGTGGGCTTGGTTAGTGTCAAGACACGGGTGTGGG
>JAWDJV010010033.1:0-11220 GCA_033119285.1 Teratosphaeriaceae sp. CCFEE 6253
TCATGCATCCCATACACCGTAGGCCCGCTCCCAGGTTGCTGCTGTTTCTCTTCGCCAGAGAAGTCTCTCTTTGCCGGTACGACCTTGTCACCGTAAGGCGGTTGTCCCAAGCGCCTCCATTGGTTCCACTGTAGACTCTTCGGGGCAGTAGGCGGCGCCCACGGCGGTTGTACGGTCGGCTGAGCACTGAAGCGGTCTAGTCCTCTTCCTGCGCCGCCAGGTGTACGCTCGACTACGCGCGGAGCGAGAGGTGGACCCCTTATGCTCCTTGGAGCAGTCGGCACGACCGGCACGGTCGAGCTGGTGACTTTCGGCGATACGCTGAACGAGCGGTTGCGTGGGCCAGACGGTATAGGTGGCGGCGGAGTCTGCCCACGCGAAAAGCCAGGGAGGCCCTGGAAGCCACCTATATCTGAGCGTGGAGAAGCTATCGGTGGCCTCGGAGAGACTGAAGCCAATGCCGGCGACATGCGTGTGGCTCGTGGGCCAGTGGGTGCAGCAAGCTCGCCGAAACGAGGCGGCTGCGTATTGTGAGCGGGTTGTGGCATCATTGAGTATGTTTGTGCTGGGACTGCTGGCGAAACGCCCCTCGGGCCTGAAGGGGGCGGTCGAACAAATGGGTCGGCCTGCGGTGGACGTGTGACGACAGGCGGTGCAGGCGGTGCTTCAATATTCTCCAGTGACTTGACGCCGTGAAGCCTGCTGCCAAGACTGTGCGGATCATGCTCGAGAGCGCGTGGGGCTGACGGAACCTCGGGCAGCGTGTCCCTCGTTACGGAGGTCGGCGGTGGCAGCTGTGCTTGTGCTTCCTGCGCGGTTACAGCGCCGCGCCCGTGGTCATCGTCCTGCTTGACTTCAACACGATTGGGAGCAATGACCTCCCTGCTCTCCAACGGCTTCGTGACAGGAGCTGGAGGCGCAACGCTCGCGTTTAATGCTGCGGAAGCCGCGGGCATGAAGGACAACGTAAACGCTGGTACAGGTGGTGCCTGGGTCGGTGGCGACGAGCCGCGCTGAGCGTATCGGTTGGCGGTGGTCTCGGCCCGACCGTCAAGGTAGGACGGCGTTTCCGGTTGTTCACGTCGCATGTCTCTCGGTACTGGGCCACTCTGAGGGTTAGAGGGTCGTCTGACTGAGAGGTCCACGCCTGCTTGCTCGAGCAGCGCAAGACGTCCGGGATCGATCTGGAGAGTCTGCGATACTGGACCGGGTGGTGCAGCACTGGCGACGGATTCATCGGAGCGCCGCGTCTCCAATCGAGGCGTCAGTTGATCTCGCCTTTGGCGATCGACGTCGCGCTCGCGCTCGAACCACTCCGGCCGTCGTTCGTCCTCGCGTCTCACGAATCGTCTCTCCTCCCGACGCTCGGGCTCGCGGCCCTCGCGTGACGTATCCCGAGCCCATCTTGGAGGCGGCGGTGACTTCTCTCTCCGGAAAAGGTCGCGATCGCGATCCTCGAAGTCTCGCCGTCCGCCGCCACGACCGCCACGCCCACCGCGGAAGTCGAGGTCGCCTCTTCCGCGGCCACGAGCGAATCCACCACGCCCAGGGCCGGGTGCGAAGGGTGGGAGGTCTGAATATGTAGAGCCGGCGGAGGGCGGTCCGTCTCTCGAGCCCCTCCTCGCACGTGGGATGTCCAACTCCCGGGGTGGGTACTCCCGCGGATCCTTGAACGCGCGAGGCGGTGATCGGTCACGCGGAGTCAGAGCGCGTGGCGGGCGGTCAAAGTCGCGGCCCCGGAAAGGCCGCTCTCGATCAGCGCTGCCGAGGCTTCCTAGTGGTGGTGCATCTCTAAGCGATTGAAAGCCCGGACGTTGGCCAGGTCCGGTCTCGAGTCCAGGACCACCAGGAATGGATAGTCGAGAGGGAGGAGGAGGGCCATCGAACTGGCGGGGCCCACGTGGCGCATCTGCGGCTCTGAGCGGGAATAAGGACGTCGTCGATCCTCTTCGGTCCGAGAAGCGCGGAGGCGAACGAGACCGCTCTCTGAAGCCGCGATAGTCTGTGGGAGGAGGATATCGTGACATGGCAACTACACTTGCCGCTTAACTCCCCGGCCTCGCACAGGTATGTCCCGGATGCGCGCCACACGAGCGCGCGTGCTGAAGAGGTAGAGGCCACCTCTCCGCACAGCGGTCGCGTACAGGCTTGCTGTTTGCGATATAGGCACCGTCTAGTCAGATAGCAGGTCGGCCGAGGTTTCTAGTAGTTGCGGCTCGTCGATGTTGTTTCGTTTCGGCGGTTGGAGATGCGGCTGCTGCCAAGACAGGGCCGAGACTAGCGTAGATCGTGCTGCCGGTCCGAGCGTTGGGGCTAAGTCGGAACCGCTCTGTCGGTGGTGGAGCAGAAGCGACAGGCGCCGTGCAAGCTGAAAGGCTCCGCGAAGCAACGGAGAGTCGCTGTCGATGATGGAGGTAGCCTAGGCAATGATGGCGCTGGGCAGCGGTGGCGGCAGTGATGGATCGGGGGACTGGCTCTCCGCCGACGAGGATTCTGAGGCGCAGGGAGTGCGCGTGGCAGCCGGTGCAAAGCGCTCCTGTCCGGGCAGCAAGATCTCGATGGCGCCTGACCCGTGAGAGAGGAGAATGCAGGCAGTGTCAATTGCGAGCCAGCTCAAGACGATGGCGCCCGCCCCAGCATCGTCCGAGCAGTCTAGAAATTCAAGGGCAGAATGGTTGGGTCATGAGATGTCATGTCACAGGAAGCACAGGTTTCACGCCCACGTTCGGGGGAGAAAGGCTCCATCTGAGCTAAGCAAGTCCGACCAGGGCTGGAGTCTGCGCGTGGGTGCATGGGACCAGTAACCGACGGCCAATCACGACGATCCACCGACTCAGATGCGGGCGCGGACTAGTTCTACGGAACGGTGCATGTTGTCAGGAGTACCCGTTTCGTGATTCCGCGGCCGGCGGTGGCATCTGCTCTGCTGATCGTGCACGTCTCCAGAACACACACTCTCCTTTCTGTCCTTCGCAGATTCGGTCACCGTTGTGGATGCGTCGTCGATGCGGCCAAAGCGGCCCACGAGCGAGACCATCTGACAGCTTTCGAGAATGGATGCCGCTGCAGAGACTAGCGTGTCTCCACTAACCTTAAGCTTCGGCGGCAGGGATCTGATCGGCGCCGGCGCCGGCTCTTCATGCACAATGTCATCATCGGCGTGGAAAACGTGAATGCTCCCCACGCTCGTACTCGATGCCATCGACGAATGTCTACTCGTGTGATGCTCCGGAGCACGACAAGAAGAATTGGCCTTGCAGCGAAATATATCGTCGTACATAAGAAATGGATGCCCGACCGGAAGCGCGTATCAAGGTTGATGGGCGTTGATTGGCCAGCCAGATCTCGAAATTTGCGCCTCCGCCAAGACCACCACGGGATGCGAGAGAACAACCGATTCACAGATTTGGTCTTCGAGTTGAATACCGCAAAGCTAGCAATGTCTACCAACGGGGTCTTCGAAGGCGCAGCGCCAACCAGCGCGACCGATGCCGTCCTCAAGCCTTCTGATCCGATCCCAGCGAGTGCATTGCCCGTGAAAGGTCTGGACTTCGATGCCTTCAAGGGCCGAGATATCACGGCTGCAGAGATGGTCGACAGTATGGCCAACATGGGCTTCCAGGCTACCTCCGTTGGTCAGGCTGTCAAGATTATTGATGGCATGCGACAATGGCGAGACCCCGACACTGGCGATCGGACGACCATATTCTTGGGCTACACATCCAATCTCATCTCGTCCGGCCTACGGGAAACGTTACGCTGGCTTGTGCAGCATAAACACGTGTCCGCCATTGTGACGACTGCTGGTGGCGTCGAGGAGGACTTCATCAAGTGCCTCGCTCCTACTTACCTTGGCTCCTTCTCGGACGTGGGAGCTACGTTGCGAAAGCAAGGAATGAACCGGATCGGCAACTTGCTGGTGCCCAACAGCAATTATTGTGCTTTCGAAGACTGGGTCATGCCGATCTTGGACCGATTGCTCGAGGAACAGGAAGCGGCCAAAGGTACCGAGGATGAGTTCAGCTGGACGCCGAGTAAGGTGATTGCTCGCTTGGGCAAGGAGATCAACGATGAACGATCGGTCTACTACTGGGCGTACAAGAATGATATCCCAGTCTTCTGTCCGGCGCTTACTGATGGGAGCCTGGGCGATATGCTGTACTTCCACACCTTCAAAGCCTCGCCAGCGCAGGTTCGGATTGACATTGTCGAGGACATCCGGCGGATAAACACCATTGCGGTCAAGGCGAAGAGGACGGGTATGATTGTTCTAGGCGGCGGCATTGTGAAGCATCATATCGCCAATGCAAATCTCATGCGCAATGGTGCCGAAAGCGCGGTGTACATCAACACCGCCAACGAGTTCGATGGCTCGGATGCGGGCGCGAGACCGGACGAAGCTGTCAGCTGGGGCAAGATCAAGGCGGACGGAGACAGCGTCAAGGTGTGTGATAGAATCATCGATGCCCAGCATCTCTCCACGCCGCTTATCAACTTCAGGTGTACGCCGAGGCGACCGTCGTCTTCCCGCTCATCGTCGCTGCGACTTTCGCGAGGGTCGACGAGAAGCGGTCCCCGAGACCCATCGGCACGGACTGAGACAGCGCGCGCCTGCACGCTTACGCAAGGCACTCTAGGTGCCTGTCAGCCATCACTGCATTGACGGCCCGGCGCATGCGCTGTCCCGAGTCTCGACTTGCCTGCGCCACAGCAGTCACGCCGGCCAAATCGCCGGGCGCCTCGCTATACTCACTCTTGACCGAACAGAAGGCCTGCCGGAGGCACCGCTCGTAGCCGCCGACGACAAGTTTGAGTGCTGCTAGCTCACCACTCGACAGACATGACTCTTGGGCAGGAAGAAGCCGAGAAGCACTACATGTACTTTGGTGTGCGTGGCCATCCCCGCGGTGCCCCACATAGGGCTGCCGGGCCATGCCGACAGGACAGGGTCCCGCTGTCGATCACGCCTCGTGGTGGGTCCGCAGCGATGAGCAACCTCACTGAGGTGTGTTGCCTGAATCACGAGGCGGCCTCGATCTCGAACCTGGCCTGCTATACCACTCGCGCACAATCATGTCGCATCTCCAGTCGCCGCCGGTCGTACACCACTCCGCCCGACGTCCGTTGACTCACCGGCAGCACTGACGCCAGCTCCGAGACAAGCGGCCGCATGTGACAGTCGCCAAAGTGAGCAATCCTCACACTGCCTATTGTAGTAACACGACAAGAGCCAGCGAGGTTCCCTTTGCTCCGTGCTGGTTCAAACTCTTTCATGTGAATACACGGCTACTCACAGGCACATACACAGCAAACATACCTGCGACAGCCACCGACGATCAGACACGTAATCGCACGAGAGATGTGGAACACAGCCTCCGGAAGGCTTCCACTCTCGACATGGCGGCACCTCCAAACCTCCCACCAGTCCCAACGTCCGACGCGTTCTTTGGCAGCTTCCAGCCACCCATCGACACACACCACACGGCCATGGAAGCACATCAGTTGCAGAACGGCCTCCACAACCTCGTTCCACCGCTAGCACCAACACCTCCGCCCGCTGTTATTGGCATGGGACCGCCTACCCCTACTCTCCCACAACAACCTCAAGAGGCCCTCCAGGAGCGTCGGCGCAGTGCAGACCGCAGCCGTAATGCGAGTCAGCAGGGCCGCAGCCGGAGTCCGAGCCACTCGCGATCTTCGGAGCACTCTGCTAGCGACGAAGGCGAGAGCGATGCTGAGGACACTCCCGACCCGAGGTATCAGTGGCGGCCCATCGCCGAGGACAAGAGCGAGCCGTGTGACGACGAGATGGTGTATATCCAGTCGAGAGCGGCCACAGAGCACAGTGCGTTGGATCATGCACACTGGGAAGAGCAAACCTTCTTCGAGCTGAATGACAAACACATCAAGGTCCTCGAGTCCGCTAGAGTAGACTGGTTAGTCGAGAAGTTCAACGGCACGAAAGAGGAGCCGAACAATGAGCGGGTGATGCGGTCGCCGATCCTGCATGTGGGCGGATACGACTGGCGCATAGTGTTCCATCCCAGGGGCAACAACACCGACTTCCTCTCGCTGTATATCGAGTGCGTGTCGATGCAGCAGGCGGAGTACACCGACCTGGAGACATTCGAGAGTCCCGCGTTCCCCTTTCTGGCCGGGGAGAGCACGGAAGCCATCAAGAAGCGCCGCTCAGTCGCCGCGCAGGTCTCCGTCATCATGTACAACCCTACCGAACCCCGCTCATACGAATTCAAGCACGATGCACACCGGTATTCGAAGGCGTCGGCGGACTATGGCTGGCGCTACTTTGCGCACCGAGAAGACTTCTACATGCGACGTCACGGACAGCGGCAGGCACTCCTCCGCGGTGACAAGCTCGCATTCTCTGCCTACATCCGCGTCGTCGAGGACCCTACCCAGTGTATGTGGGCTCACGACCACAACGACTCCTTCAAGGAGAGCTTGCTCTCAACAAGTCTGCGACCCTTCTCTGGTCAGCTACCGCACTTGGCCGCGCTCATCCCGCTCCTGCACTTTGCGCCCTTCCGGACACTGCTCACGCATCAAGTCGCCTCCACTTCGACGATCTACAACCTGCAGACCTTGCTGTGGAAGCTCTACAGCCGCTCGCGATCAAGCGGGTACGGGCGCCGGAGCGACGGCCTGGAGACCACCGACGCTGTGTCATGCTTGAGATCGGTGGTGGACGCGCTCAGCAAAGACTGCGGCGAGGACGCGCTGTCCCAGCTTCTTGGGTCGTTGGACCCGCGGAAAGGTGCACTTGTGAGCACCAACAAGCTGCAGACCAAGTTTGTCAGCTCTGTCCAGGAAGCGATCAACAAGCATCCTACGCCGATCAACACACCAGCTCTGCTGGCAGTTGAGCTGCAAAGACAGGAGTTCGATGGTGAAAGCCGGAAATGGAGGAAGCTCAGCAATCGGGTCGAGATCGACGACATGATTATGGTGCCCTCTGAGTCGAAAGGCTGCAACGAGGCCTACCATCTGTATGCCGTGGTAACGCATGTTGGCGAGCTTCAGTCTAACAAACACAACGTCTACGTCAGGCCCGTCAATCCAGGCCTGTGGTACGCGTACCAGGACAGACGCGTGAGGGCGATGACCATGAAACAGGCAGTCACAGACCACGAGGGCTTTGGTGGTAAGGAGAGCGACCGGGAGAAGCGGAGAGACTCGCCGTTCAGCGGGATTCTTGACGTCTTGGACAGCGAGCTGATCTACCTTGCGCTTTACGCCCGGGGTGAGCATTGTGCGGGCGTCCCTGGGCCCAAGGAAGAGGCGTGGACTGTGCCCGAGGAGATTCGCAAAGGCCTCCAGTTCCCCAAGCAGAAGGAGATGCCGCCGCCTCCGACCAAGGCAGATGAGCCGGCGGAGATGCCGTTCCGCGTCGAGCAGATCCAGTTCGAGCAGGAGCAGCGCGCTCGAGAGATTCTGGGAATGGAAGCCGGCGCGGGCCCGTCGACGCCGGAGTGGCCGCTCACCGACGAGGAAGGCGACACCGTCATGAGCGATGCCGATGATGACCCGCCGCCGCACCATTCGCCTGCTGCAAGCATGACGGCGTCGGTCACACTCGCGCAGATCCCGACCAAGCCGTCGCGCTCGCACAAGTGGCACACGACCATCGACGGCCTCGGCCGCGAGTACTACCAGGGCCAGATGTTCGGCGACAAGTACCAGGGCGAAGGCCACCTCATCACCATGTCCGGCGACGAGTACATCGGCAACTTCTACCAGGGCAAGCGCGAAGGCTACGGCAAGATGGTGTACGCGTGCAACGGCAACACCTACGACGGCGCCTGGCTCGCGGACCAGCACCACGGGCACGGCACGCTCACCGAGGCCTCCACGGGGAATGTGTTCGAGGGCGGGTGGAAGGACGGGAAGAAGCACGGCCAGTTCGTGCTCAAGGGGCAGGTGACCGAGGAGGATCGGGGGCTGTGCACGATCTGCTATGAGCGGGAGATGACGACGGCCTTCTACGACTGCGGACACGTGGTGGCGTGCAAGGAGTGCGCGGCGAAGATCGACTATTGCCCGATGTGTCGGCGGAGGGTAGTCGGGCGGTTGCAGCTTTATGGAGTGAAGATGACGCTGGAGTGATTGCCGCTAGGCGCCGGTGCGATAGGTATCCTGGCGAAGACAGCTGGGGGTGGGGACGGTAATGAAGCGGCGTTCGATTTCCTGCACATGGCTGTGCATACCACGACACATGGGAAGCGGTCGGCGTTCATCACGGGCGAAGGCTAGAGATACCCCCTCACTTTTAGACGCGCTTGAGTCGCAGGCGATAGCATTTGATGTGACGACTGTCATTGCATACAACCCGTGCAGTCAGTGCCAGATCTGAATGCGTTCCTTACATGGGCTGTCTCGACCTCAATGACGATACAGTGGCCCACCAGGCTCTTGTACCATTCCAGCTGCTTCACGCATCGTGGCGGCATGTGTCCAGCGATGCGGAGCGTTAGTACCTCATGAAGGTTTGGGCATGTCCCAAAGCGGTGCAGTACAAAGCCGTCGGCCTTTCTTTCACATCCATCATCACGTTCGCTCCAAGAGCCGAGCACATGTAAGATGTACGACCACGCTTCTGCTTGCGAATCCGCATCTTTCCGCGTAAACGTAACATCTACAGTCCTACATGGCGCTCGATCAGGGCGGCAAGAAGCGCAAGGGCTCCGGCATGCCCACGGAGCAGAGCAGCCTGCCGACCAAGTTCCCGAGACCCACGAATGGCGACGACGACGGCAACAAGGGCTCCAACTCTCCCACAGTACCAGAAACTCCGTCGAAGAAGCTGTCGAAGCTCACGATCGGGGAGTACCAGACCGGCCGGCCCGGGGGCTTCATCAAGCCGCATGCGACTCGGTTTGGTGTCCAGAAGGTAGGAAGCTCATGGTGCTGTCGCTGTATATCGAGTACATGCTGATATGTCCACAGATGAAGTGGACTGCCGACAACGACCGCAAGTTGCTGCTCCTGGGGCTCGGGCGCGAGATCTCGCCAAAGGAGTACCCGGCCATCGCCAGCTCGTACGATGGTAGGTCCCCAGCTGCTCTCGGATCCTGCTCGGAGTATCAACGTACTGACGCCCCCCGTACAGAGAAGCCGACGGCCAAGTCCGTCCAGGAGCGCCTGACCAAGCTGCGGAAGGAGCAAAGGGAGAGAATGGCTCAGCTCAGTCTTGTTGGAGACCTCATTCCCATCAATGACGTGCTTCTGGCCGACGACAGCGACGCCATGGCCATTATTCGGGGTAATGTGATCGGCACAACGCTCGGAGACTTGGTCCACTCTGGGCAGATTACCGCGGAGCTCGCGGCTCAGGTTGGCAGGGAGTTCGCGGAGAATGAGGCGGCGGCCAACTTTGCGGAGCAGGGGCCGGCAGGGAAGGACAGAATGGATGAGTCGTAGCTGGCCACAGTAGCGCAAGCCGAGGTGGACAGTGGTCCGAGTATCCCGACGATGCAGGGCCGAGAGAGCCGGGAGTTGATCCGGAGAGTGTCAGCAGCCGTGGACCCAACTTGCGATAGCTATCGGAGTGAGCATGGAATGAGGACTGCGCCGTATCGCAGCGGTGGTGTGCAAGGGACGTCGTGATCGCGACCAAATGCCAATGGTCGCCCACAGGCCCTGTGGAGATCACAATCCTGAGCACATCACCACTTTATTGCCAATGTTGTTTCCATCGGGCCCTGTCGCTTTATACGGTGCTGATGCAGGACCGCATCATGGAATGTGGTATCATTCTCGTGAGCGGGACATGAGCCATCTTGTTGATGTGCACGACAAATGAGGCTATTTGCGGCGATGTCCGGACAAGGCCATCGCGACCAACAAAGAGCTCTGGCCCGGCTTCGCGAGCAGCCTGCAAGACAGGTTGGCCATGTTGCTGCATGCGATCTGACATCTTCCCGAGAGCAAGAGAGTACATGTAGTGCCCTATTCCAAGTGGGATTATCATGCATTGAGTGATATGATGACCAGCATTCGGAAGACATGAAGTTGTGCTGATCGATCGTGCTGTTGAAAGATTCATATTAACAGTGCGAGAGTTGGATGCAGTGCGGCAGCGAGGAAGTCGTGTTGTACATGTACATGTATGTCTCGACGTAAAGGTTTGAGTGAGAGGTCGGCAATGTGTGCAGTCCGGGGCCGTAGGGCTGAAGGCACGGAGAGCGGCCCGAGCCATCCCCACGATTCGCACTTCAAACATGCCTCGCTCTGATGAACGTTTGACGGCGCGCAAGCAAGACAACCCGAGCTCGAGTCAGGTCAATCGCCGGATGAGCTCGTCTTTCTCACAACAGTCTCCAACCATCTCCACTGCCCCCGATCCTTCACTGTACAACATCCGCGCTCCGGCTAAACAGAAGCGCTCGGCGCAGATCGAGTTCCCGACAAATCAACACACACAAGCGCCTTTGCGACCTACAAGGCTGGGGTCTCGGAACGACAAGGCCCCTTGAACTGCTTGACTCACTCGTCCGTGGATCGCTCTTTGTAGAGCGTACAATGGCAGGAAGCTAGTAGGCTCGCCCAGACACTTGCAACCACCCGCTGCCTCCCCTTATATCTACCAAGCCCTCCTTGTGCGCCTGTTCGCATAATCCGCATCCCCGGACCCTCTGCTGTTCACAGGAGCATCACCCCGGATCGGTGACCCTGCACGAGCTTGCAGCGACTAGCAAGGTGTCGAGCCTCGGGAGCCCGCACACTGCCGCGCATCGCGATAACTGGGGCATGCGCTCCAGCATGCAGGCCACCACGGCTTCGCGCAGCAAACGACCAGCGTCGAGCATGTCGCCAGCCCCTGTACAGCCACAGGGCTACCAGCAGCCGACCTACCCGTATCAGCAACAACTGCCGGAGAACCCGGACTTCAATCTTGCCGACTTCAATCAAGGCGCCGACCAGGCCTTCACGGGAGTTGCGAGCGGTGTGCTGGACCCCAACGACTACTCGTACCTGCAGAACGTCTCGCAGCCTCCCACGTATGGCAGCACACTAGCGCCTGCTCTGTCGACGGACCTGGTCCGGCGAGCCCGAAGCCAGCAGCTTGCACCACAGAACGGCCAGCAGCATGAGCAATGGAATGGCGATTACGGCAGCATGAACTGTCAACCGTACGACGAGAACGAGCAAGAGCTAGCATTGAAGGTGGCATTGGCGAAGAGGGATGCAGGAGGCAAGAAG
>JAWDJV010010034.1:0-11199 GCA_033119285.1 Teratosphaeriaceae sp. CCFEE 6253
AAGAACGACAACCACATCATACAAGCGATCGCGACGCTGGACCACCTCGACAAGGCCGTCAACACCTTCTCCATGCGCGTGCGCGAGTGGTACGGCTGGCACTTCCCCGAGCTCGTGCGGATCGTGAGCGAGAACCACAAGTACGCCAAGTGCGCGCTGCACATCGGGGACAAGAAGCAGCTGTCCGAGGACAGCTTGCACGATCTCGCGGCGCTGGTGGAGGACGACGAAACGACGGCCCGCGCGATTATCGAGGCTGCGCGGGTGTCCATGGGCCAGGATCTGAGCGAGACGGACATGGAGAACGTGATGACCTTTGCCCGACGTACCGTCAGCCTGCACGAGTACCGCAAATCCCTCTCCGCCTACCTGGTCGCCAAGATGGGCATCGTGGCCCCCAACCTGGCAGCGCTCATCGGCGAGACGGTCGGCGCACGCCTGATCTCGCACGCCGGCTCCCTGACAAACCTGGCCAAGTACCCGGCCTCGACCGTCCAGATCCTGGGCGCGGAGAAGGCGCTGTTCCGCGCGCTGAAGACGAAGGGCAACACGCCCAAGTACGGCCTCATCTACCATTCCAGTTTCATCGGCCGCGCGGGCACGAAGAACAAAGGTCGCATCTCGCGGTTCCTGGCGAATAAGGCGAGTATCGCGTCGCGAATCGACAATTTCAGCATGCAGCCCACGCGCGTCTTTGGCGAGGCGCTGAAGGGGCAGGTGGAGGAGCGGCTGAGATTCTATGCCGAGGGCATCAATCCGACGAAGAACGCGGACGCTATGGTACGGACACCCTATCCCGTCCCCCCGTCAGAGGCTGTGCGAGTTGTACTGACAACATGGACAGAAAGCAGCCATGGACGCCACCCTCGCCTCCATCCACGTCGAGGACCCCACCGCCCTCGCCGCGGAAGAGGGCACCGCGGCCCCGGGCGTGACGGACCAGGCGACGGAGCAGAAGAAGCGGAAGGAGAAGAAGGCGAAGCGCAAGTCCGAGGCCGCGGACGAGACTTCCACGGCAGCTGTGGTGGGGAAGGGGGATGTGGAGATGGCGGACATCGACGCCGATACTGCGGCAGACGCGGCGGCGGCGAAGACCGCGAAGAAGAAGCGGCGGAAGTCTGAGGGTGCGGGGGCGGGGGCGGAGGTGGATGAGGCGGCGCTGGCGAAGAAGCTGAGGAAAGACAAGAAGTACAACAAGAGGAAGTCGGAGGGGCTGGCGGAGGGGCAGGTACCCGCGGAGCAAGTGGGCGGGGAGAAGAAGAAGCGGAAGAGTGTGGCATGAGGGGTGCTGAGGGAAGACCGGCTCTGTGCGGGGTGCTGGTGTTGATGCTGGTGCTGCGGCTGCTGCTAGATCCGATTTGAGACGTGGATTTTGATGATGGCGTTGTCGGTGCTGGACGGCGGGTCTGGCGTAGATGTACGCCGCTTGCTTGCTGTACATGTCTTCTGCGCAGCGGAACGGCGGTGCGAAGTCGCAGCGCTGCCTACATTCAGAGCAATGCCACTCTATCTTCGAGACGCCAATCGTGCAAGCCCGACGAACCGCCGCAGTGTGATCTGACGTCTCCTCATGCACAGACAATCCTCCGCGGCGGCCCCACAGGCACCATGAGAGGAGCTAAGAGGCCATGCGAAGAGCTCGACGAGTCTTGTGTATCACTTGCATGGCGAGTGCTGCGCCTCTCCCATCCGACATATCTCGTCAACCTCATCGCCTCATCACAACCCCTGTCCATCACAACCTTCTAGTCCTACACCACCCTGCCATGCACCTCTACCTCACGCCACCCCCAGCTCGTTCCCACCGCCACCCCGCGCCCGTTCCATCCACCGCCGCACCCACAGCTCCCTGACGACTTCATACAGGAAGACGAACTGCGCCTCCCCCTGCACCATCATCATGCGCTGCTGCCGCAAGCAATCCACCGTCTCGGCGATGGGATCCCGCTCTTCGTCTGGCAACTTGTCCGGTGTGTCCGGCGTGGAGAGTGCGTCCAGCTTAGGAAGTGCGTCCGGATTGTCCAGCGCGCCGGTGTGGAGGAGGTGCAGGAGGTAGTCGAGGGCGATGAAAGTCCCCGACCGGCCGACGCCGGCGGAGCAGTGGATTATGCGCGGGTTCTGGGTCTGATCCGCGGGCTGTGAGGGATTGAGCGGGTGGGGTGTGCTGCCGTTCGTCGCTGGGTGTGATGGCGCTGGCGCTTGTTGTGGTGGTAGTGATGGTGCCGGTGTGTTGAGCGTGTTGCTCAGCGCGACGAGCTGGACCAGCGCTGCGCGATCCGCGCCCTCGGGGATGAGGAAGTCGGGCCAGCCGGAGAAGAGGAGGTGGCGGACCTCCTTCTCCTGCACCACGTCGTCCAGCTCCAGCTCCAGCTCCTGCTCCATCACAGTGGCGTGCCCGTTGGTGGCAGCCTCTGCATCCTCATCCCCTCCTCTGCCCTCCGCCTGTGTCTGACTCCGATGCCGTCTGCTCCTCACCCGCACCCTCATCCTCCGCACCTCACACCGCGCCTGAGCATCCAATTCCACAGACTCCAACTCCACCCTCCCCCCGACACCATCCTCTTCCGGTATATCCAATGGACTCTCCCCCGCATCGAGCGGATAATATCGGAAACACTTCTCCCGCCCCGCCTCGTGCGTCTGCGTGAGCATCACCACCACCGCTGGTGCCTTCCCCCCGGGATCGCACTCCTGCAGCACCATGCGCCAGAAGTCGCGCACGCCCGTGTCCTTGGGGCCCTGCGTGGCGATGTACCGCCGCGCGCCGAGGCGGATGGGGGAGGCGTTGATGTAGTCGCCTCCGTATCCAGCTCCTCTTGCACCTGCATCTCCTGTATCACCGCCATCACTGCTCCCGCTCCCTCGGAGCCTCACCCGATTCAGAGCGAAGGGCTCCACGTTCGCATACCGATTCTTGGAGGTGATGTGCTCCCCGCTCAGCCGCGTCCAGGGGGACGGTTGAGCAGCGGGATCGGGCGGGGGTTGGCTGCCGGCCAGCAGCCGGTTGCGCTGCTGCCATTCCAGGTCGATGAACTTGGCGTGCAGCTCGGCTCTGGTCTGGCGGAGGAAGAGTGGGAGTGGTGGGGTGGTGGTGGTGGTGGGCGTGGGCGTGGCCATGATGGTGGGGTGGTTTCGGGTAGGCGCGTGGGTAGCACGGGGGCATGCGGCAGCTTGCCGCGTGGGTGTGGGTCGGGTGCGACGGGCTTTGGTGGGATGCTTGGGCGTGATGCGGCGGAGCTGTGGGAGGTGCGGTATGGCGAGGAAGCGGCGACCGTGTTGATATGGGCGAAGAGATGTATGTGCCAGCGGGTCGGTCCAACCTCAGGTTTGTGCTGATGAGGCTTGGTGGCTTGCGTGGACGACGGAGTGCTTTGTTTAGACGCTGCGGCTTGCTCGACAGGCAGCAGAAAGCTGAAGTGGCTTGATTGTGGCGAGGGAAGGGTTGCGTTGTGTGAGACCTTATTATGTGACGATTGCTTCCATACCGCAGCTCCATACATGTCTCGTTTCCTTCTTAGCTCCTGCCAGATGCGCCGCTGGCGTTGGATGACGGCACACGATCGGCAGCCATCTGAAACGCCCTGCAGCCGCCCGCCGCCCGCCTGTCCGGCTCCTCGGGATGCCGAGCGCTGAATCAGCCTGTGCCTTCCTCTTCCGGACTGCTGTGGTCATCGTCCCTCGAACCTCACTCCACGCCACCGTCGCAATTTCAGTAGTATTCGCTACCGTGAGACCGACGACATGTCGCCCTGGCTCCGCATCCTCGAGCCCTACCTCGTCGAGCAACTCCTCCGCACCCCCGCCTTCCACCGCGTGGTGGAGAAAGTGGCCAAGAACGTGCACCGCGTGCGCAACGGCTTTCCGCCCGAAGAGGCCGGCGGCACACGCATCGATGGCCCAGAGGGCACGCCCGCCGGCTTCCTCGGGTACTTTCTGAAGGAAGTCAAGACGCAGCTCGGGACGGTGGAGAGCAAGCGTCTGAACGGTGGGAGCGGCAATGCGGGCGTGAATCTGGATAGCCGGACGATGGGGCACAGTGGTGTGCGGAGTCGGGTCGAAGAGCAGGCTGCCAAAGTCGATCAGGCGAGCGCGGAGGGGGCGGAGGCCGTGTGGGCCGAGTCGCGGGGAAAGATGGAGCAGTCGGCGACGCGGAAGGTGGAGGTGGAGAGTCCGCAAGATGCGGACGCGGTCTGGGCGGAGTCGAGGCGGCGTGGGGACGTGCCGGTCAAGCAGGGTTTGGTGGGGGAGTATGCCGAGGCGCTGCGAGCGCAGATTCGACGGCAGGGGAAGCCTTGACTGAGCTGGGGTTGCATGGCAGGACAAGATGGAGGACGAGATCTACAGGAAACCAGCCCGTGTGCAGGCGCAGCGCAGAGAGCCGTGAAGGCCAGAGCGCCGTCGGCCAGGAGCACTGCCACCGCCGCCGTGGCGCCTCACGCAGGATCATGCCTCCCAATCCCCGTCCGCACCTTCCGGACACGAGTTCCCGGATACCTCCCCCAGCACCTCCCGTCGCGCGGGCGCGCCGCGCGCCAACCACGCCATCAGAACCGCCAGCGCCCACTGCACCTCCGCCGGGAGTCCTCCATCACCATCCTGGTTCCCGTTGGCATCAGCAGCGTCCGCAGTACCGGCACCACCCACCACCACCGGTGGCGCTTCCCGATCGTCCAGCGCCGGCCCGGCCGTCTCGTCTTCGTAGAGGACGATATCATGCCCTGCAGCTGCTCCCCGGGCCCTGCGCGACGGGCTCCGGGCCGTGACATTCGCGTGCAGCTCCGCGGTGTCGTCCTCGTGGATCACGAAGTCATGCCGATCTGCTTTCTTCGTCATCTTCCGTGGTGTGGTGCGCGTAGTGGTCTCCGCAGCGAGGCAGGGTGGCAGAGCAAGGACGTGGACGGCCGGGGGTGTGCCGATGGGCGGGAGGCTAGCGGAGATGTTGTCTGCGTCGTTGGTTAGTAACGACTTCTAATGGGATGACGGTGGGGGAGGGGCACGCACCGAGGATGCTCTCCCCACCGGGAAACACGGATCCTGCTGCCCCGGTGCCGAAGAGACTCGGCGACCTGAAGCCGTTGCGCAGCAAAGACACAGGCGCCGGGGCCTGCATCCCCGCGACGGGAACACGCGTCGTGCTGCTGTGGGACGTGATGGCGCGGCGGAGAGAGAAGGGGGGAGTCAGGGGAGAGCGGCGGGACAGGTGGTCGGCGGCTGCGGCCCTCTCCGCGGCGCGGGACGGGGTCGCGCTGCTGCTGCTGCGGATGCCGAGGTCGTCTGGGAGGTGAGGTCAGTACGGAGAAGTCTAAGGGCGGGCTACGAGATGGGTGACGCACTGAGCATGCTCTCCACGCTCACCAGGTTGGTTGGAGCCGCGGCGCGCGTCGCGATGCTGGGATATCGTGGGTTGTTCATGTTGGAGATCGTTGTTGGGACTGTTGGTGATCTTTCAAGACGAAGTTGGAAAGGGAAGAGGACGGCGGGAGGCATGTTATGGAGGATATATGTATTTGGGCACTTGACACATGCTCACTGTCCTCAAAAGTCAAAGAGAGCTTGTTATAACTTCGCGCGCTCTCCGAGTGGTCGTTTGTTTGATGTGCTGACGCATCGCGACTGCGACCCGGCTGGCTGTGCTGCCTTCTACGGGAGATCTTGCCATGGGGATAATGGCATCTTGGGGGGGGTAAAGAGACGGAGCGAGAGCACAGATGAGAGCTGCAAATCGGATCCATGGTGATACATATTCTTGGCACAGAAGCTTGGCGACGGCGTCTGTGCTTATTGCCGTCTGCTTCGAACAATCTCCGTCTTCGTTCGCACTCGCCTGATGGGTACGCTGCTGCCAATCCCGTACTGGCCAGCCTGATCTCTCGCGAGCATGCGCTCGCCGCCAGTGGGCGCGGGCGCAGTCTCCAGCCTTCCTTGCCTCATCTTCGCGACTTCCACTGCTCCCGAATACTCGTGATACCCCAGCCACACGTGCTCGGATCGTCCCCATCGCGATTCCTGCGCACGTCCTCCGCCACTCCACCCTCCCTGCCGTCCCCGTTATCATCACAATCTCGCCCTCGCCAGGTCCAGCCCCCGCAACAGATCCGCGTACCGTGCCCCGTCGAACCGTTCGTGCTGCCAAGTATGCGGCGGCGGGAGGACCTGCATCAGCAAGGTGACTTCCTTCGGCAGCGACAGCACCTGCGGGGGCGCTGGCGCTGCATTCGTGGTCGCGCCGCCAGGTTGGTAGTTCTTCGTCATGAACCCGCCGCTGCCTCCACTCCCATTTCCAGCTCCCGCCACCCCGGACCCAGAGAGGGAGGTGCTAGCCGCATGTCCCGGGCCCCGCCGTACACCTTTGAGCGGCGACTCGGCGCGCATGTACTTCCTCGCCCTGCCCTCATCGTCCGTGCCCTCGCCATCGAACGCGCGCTTGGGGCTCGCCGCCGCAACAAAAGGCCCATTGGGTCCCAGCCTCAAGCCCCCCGCACCACCCCCAGGCGACCCCGGACCCGACGCCTGAGGCGGCATGGGCATGGGCATCGGCACGCGCCCACCATCCGGCATCGTGATCATCGGCACCGCTTGCTTGGGCTGGATCTGCCTGGGCGACATCACAAGCTGCACGCCCGTGGCATCGAACCCTTGCATCGTGAACCTCTCAGCCCAAACGCCGTCGCCCTGTCCTACCGCCCCATCACCCTCCGCGCCATCGAGCGGTGCGTCCAGCTCTTTCAGCCGGCCCTCCAGCCGCCTGACCTGCGCCAGATCCCCGTACGCGCTCTCAAACCCATGCATGAAATTAAGCAGCACGCGCACCTTCCCCCTCCGCTCTCCCTCCCCATAGATCTTCACCGCGCCCATAATCCTGCCCACCGTCGTCTCAAACACCACCCGCGCATTGACCAGATCATTGACACTGATCAAATGCCCCACATACCCGACCGCGAACTCCTCGTCCGTGGGAAACAGCTTCAGCCCGCGCTCGAAGATCTTGAGCGCGGACGGGTCCTTGTAGCAGTGGTGCTCCATCAGCGCGCTCGCGACGTAGACGTCCGCGGAGAGCTGGCCGCGGGGGCGCGCTTCGGCGAAGACGCCCCGGAAGCCCTTCTTGGGCCGGTTGGGCCCGCCTTGCCCTTGCACGCGGCGGAAGGCGCGCATCTTGGCGATCCAGAGTGCGGAGATGGTTTTGCCAAGGGTCTTCTGCTGCGCTTTGAGGGGCAGCTGGACGCTCTTCAGCGCGTCCGCCAGCTGGTCGGCGCGGGATTTGCGGGTGGTGATAATTGGAGAGGAGGAGTCGGGTGTGCTGGCATCGTCATCATCTTGGTCGTCTTTATTCACGTCCTCTTCTTCGGGCGGGAGATTGGCGTAGTAGGCCTTGATCTCCTCCACAGCTTTCTTGGCCCGCTCGCCGATCTTCTTATTCAAGGCGTAGAGCGCGACGTGGCAGGGGTCGAACACATCCTCCAACTTCTGCCCATCGGCAATGATCTTCGAATCGTCGCCCGACCCACCACCCTGCATCCCTTCCTCCAGCCTATCAGCTTTCTTCAGTGTGAGCAGGACCGACTCCGGGTTCGCCTTCAACCCCTCGTCAAGGAAAGCCTCGCCCTGCGCCAGCAACTCCTCCACGCCCGCGCCAAGGTGCGAGGAACACCACTCGGCCGCCTCGTACCAGATCCTCGGCCAGAAGCGCAGGAAGATGACCGCCTGCTTGTAGACGAAGAGGATACGCTTCCGATACAGCGCCACGTCCTCGTCCCGCAGCACCAACGGATCGCTCTTCTCCCACTCGACCCACGCCCTCCACCGGTGGACCTGCGCCGCGAACGCATCGTCCCCCTCACAGCCCTCCACGGGCGGGAGCGCCGGACACCCGTTCGCGCGGTCCAGCCCCGCCAAGATCCCCTGGACCTGCTTCTCCGCAGTGCGAGCCGTCATGTAATGCGGGCTCATCTCCTGCAGCACCTTCCTCGCCCCCGCACGGTTGTGCAGGAGCTCAAAGGCATCGTAGTCCTTCCACAGCGCCACCACATTCCCACTCGGCACCTTGATCGCGCTCTGGTACGCTTTGCGCACGAGGTCGACTTTCTGCAGGTCCTGCCACCCGGCCCCGCCGAGGACACCGGGGCCGGACTTCACGAACTCGACGTGCTCGCGCCAGAGGTTCGCGGAGTCCGGGTCGTGGCCGACGTTGTTGAGGACGTGCTCGAAGGCGCTGGTGATGGTGGAGCGGTTCGTGCCTTGTGGATCCGGGACGAGAGGGAAGACGCGGCGGAGGTAGGAGAGGTACTCGGCCCAGAGGGGGAGGCTGGGAGTGGCGGGCAGGGCGGCGCCGAAGATGAGGTTGATGCGGTCGCGGTCGAAAGTCTCGGTTTCCATGGCGAGGGACTGGAGGAAGACGGTGGGCTGTGGACATGGTCTCGGTCAGCACACGTATCTCGAGATGTGTACGAACCGGGGTGAGGTGCGACTTACGCTCATGGGCCAGACTTCAAGCATGCGGGTGAAGACGCTGCGCGCATTGTCGAGCTGATCCTTGTCGCGGTAGTGCTGAAGCAGCGTCCACCACGCCTCGACGTCTGCCTTTGGGTCTGCTTTGAGGCGGTCTTCGAGTCTGCCCACCTTGTCGTGTGGTAACCGCTGTGATGTAGAAATGGTGAGGGCCGCCGGAATTGTCTCGAGTGCTGAGGGCGCAGAGATGCCGTTGGTGCTCGGCTGAGGTGTTGCCGGAATTTGGGCGGCCGCTGTGGGAGGTGAGAGAGCCTGCTTACCATCCGATGCATCGTGCTGCGGCTGAGGTGGTGTGATGGCGGCAGTGTCGGCGGTAAGTGAAGTAGCAGTGGATTGCTCAGCAGCAAGTTGCTCCGACGATAGAGCGTGAGATGAAGCGATAGCAGCAGGAAGAACGGGAAGTGTGAGTGAAGCTGGAGGCGCAACGGTAGCAGCAGCAGTGGACCCGGGGAGACTGAAGTCTTGTGTAGGTTCACTAGCTAAAGGTACATCCTCTCCCGCCGTCACCTCATGCTCCGCCGCTGTCGCGGCCGCCATCGCAGCACCAGAGTCGACTGGTGCCGGTTCAGGGCCGTTCGGATGGAATGCAGGGGTAGCGACATTGCTCATGTCTGTGTCATCTTCCTCGTCATCTTCGCTCTCGTCCATGACGAAGCCGCCGACCATTCTCGGCTTCGACGCGGCGTCTTCCGGTCGAAAGGGCGTCGGGTCGGCTTGATTCGTACTGCCGCCAAAGTCGAAGGAGGAGGGGTCGTAGTCTTCCTCGTCTTCCTCGCCAGCGTCCTGCGGCGCGTCATCGTACTCGCCGTTTGTCTGCTGCGGCTGCTCCTCACTCATGTCCGGCAGACCACTCGGATCGTACGCCGCCATGGTGGCACGGGGATGTTAGTGGTGCGCGCCGGCTCGCGCGTGGTTGGCACAGCTGTAGACGAGGTTGCGGTTTGCAAGCGCGATGCAACAGGCGTGTAGGTCAAGGACAGTTTCGCATGTGCTGAGTGAGAGGTGGCAGAGGAAGATGATCGGATTGGGGATGTCAAAGATGTGTTGTCGCGCGAGCTCCAATGATGGAGGTTGCAGACGGTTGAAGTTCGCGCGGCGGGAGCGGGAGCGGGAGCGGGACTTTCCGTAGCACATGCACGTCCACCGCCACCATTGAAGACTTGAAGTGAATGGACAAAGGATCCCTCAAACTTACATTCACCCACTTGGATTCGGATCGAGGGACACCAGGTCAAGCGAGCCGCATCTAGGATTCCAGTGCCACGACATCGCCGTCGGAGGACTCTTATCCACCCGCTTACGCTTGACCGGATCCGGACCCACCTGAAGGATATGGAGGCACTGCTCGACCAGAGACGATAAAACGGACAGCTCGCCTACTCGCAACCCATCTTGACCTACAGTCCCCTCCACCATGTCTGCCCGCCAACGCCGCCCAACCACCCTCCGCTCGCCACCCTTCATCCGGCGCCTCTTCAAGTTCTCCTCCATGTCCTTCGAGACGGCCATCTGGGAGATGACGCACCTGCTCTACGCGCCCCGGCAGGTCTTCCGCAACATCTACTACCACCAGCAGACCTCCTCCGCGCACACCTACCACCGCCCGGACCCGGCCTTCACGTACCTGCTGTCCCTGTTTACTTTATTCTCGGGACTCGCGTGGGGAATTGCGTATGCGCCGGGGGCCCTCGCGGTGGTGAAGGTGACGCTCGTATTCGTGCTGGTGCACTTCCTGGGCGTGAGTCTGGCGGTCGCGGGAGGCATGTACTTTTTGGTGGGGCGAGTGTTGGGGAGGAGGCGGCGGAGAGGCTTGTTTGGACCGCCTGGGGATGGAGACGGGGATGGGGCAGAGGGGCTGGAGTTCGGGTATTGCTTTGATGTACGTCGCTGTGCGATTATCCACGACTGTTGGTGACGTCGCAGAGATGCTGACATGATATTGACAGGTCGCCATCCGCGCCTTTCTGCCCCTGTGGACCTTCCTCTACGTCCTACAATTCCTGCTCCTCCCGCTCATCGCCCGGGACTACTGGGTCTCGGTCTTTGCGGGGAACACGATGTACCTGCTCGCTCTGAGCTACTACTTCGTCATCACCTTCCTCGGATACAACGGTACGCTTTCCCATGAGCCTCCCGTCACGAGCCTCTCTGCATCGCTGACGGTCTATGTGTTGCAGCATTGCCGTTTCTGAGCCGGACAGAGGCCCTTCTAGCCCCCATACCAGTCTTGGTGATCCTGTGGATCATCAGCCTGTTCACCTTCGACTGCGCGACCAACCTGGCGCCCGTGCTGTGGTGCGGCGTCAATCTGCGGAAAGCTGTATGACACGGATGATGTTTCCGGGAAGCGAGAGTCGAGCGTGCCTTGTGAGGCACCTTGAGGCAGCTAGCCGAGTGTACATACTAAAGGCATGAAACCTACCGCTACCCCCAAAGTACCGCGTAGTCTCAACAAAATGACCAGGTCAGACCATGCTTAGTCTGTACGCAGAAGTCACCATCCTCACTACGGCAGTCTAGAAATCACACAGACACTGGACTCTGAACACATCGACTCATCAAGGGACAGCAACAGCATGCATACACTCACCTACCCTACACAACCCAGCTCTCTCTCCGCAACCTCCACGTACTCCGGCGGCGGCACCGCCTCGACGGCCTCATACCTCGGCACCAGCTCGCCCATCTCGACAT